>JAJJMC010014301.1:9796961-9864985 GCA_023531435.1 Papaver californicum | reverse complement strand
ACTAAAGACTTTTCATCTTTGTCTTCTTGCCTAGCCTATTCTCTTAAAGCTAGAAGACAAAACGTCCTTTTTCCTTTCTTTTAGCCAACAGCCTACTATACTAAGCCTACTTCTTTTGTTTTATTTCACTCCATAGCTCTATGTCTTCACGTGTATAAGAAAAGTTGCTTTTCTTTTTAACCAACACCCAACTCCTAGAAGCCTCTTTCATCCATCACTTTCAAACCAACCGTACCACCTACCCATGTGCAACAAGATGTAGCTTCTCTTTTTACTTTAACCAACAGTTAAACCTCACTTTCATACCCAACCAACAGCCATTCTTCTTTCAGTCTTCACGTGAACCTGTAGCCAACACCCAACAACCAATACTTCTCCTTTTGCCGTGAGCATCATTCGGTTGCATTTCGTCGCAAACGTCAATTAACACCTGTTTTAATCATATTTAATTTATAATTTTGGATTTAATGTGACCACCTATTAAAATAATAAAATGGTAAATTAATATAATCATAAGTACTAACAAAATATAAATTAGGCGATAAAAATATATAAATAAAACGCCTATCACCAGGGTGCCCTAGTCGATCGTGCCAAAGCTTGTATAAGTCATTGGCAAACAACTCATCATTGGTAACAACATAAGATTCGATAATCCTAATAATGCGTTTCCTTCCGCATTCACTAGAGGTCATATATATGTACTCAATTTCATTCTCACAGTGAGTTTCCAAGTGATAACCGTTTGCACGGATATCCTTGAAACTTAACAAAGTGCGGTTAGCTCTTGGTGCATATAAAGCTTCTGTAACTCTAATCATTGTGTTGTTTGGCAACAAAAATTGAGCAGTACTTCGCCCAATTATTACTTGGGATGATCCAATCATCGTAGTCACAGATGTATTATAAGGAGTAAAATTAACAGATAATTGTCGATTTCTTAGGATAATGTGGGTGGTTGCACTATCAACTAAAAATTCAATTTCTCCTTGAGACATTCCTACAAGTAAATTAGCCAGGAATATTATAAAAATGAACAATTTATCTCATTTCCTTTAGAGAATCCTGTTCTACTAGAATGACGTCCTTTCCATTATAATATACATGCTAAACAATAGATTATCATAAACAAAGTAAAATTCTATAGTGCATAATAAAAAATAAGTATTTATTGATATTCTATACACATAACATAAAGATAGTAAGAACATGTTTAACAACAATAACGTCTACTCAAACCGTTAAGCAAACAATAATCCTAAGATAACATAAAATACTTCAAAGCATATACCAAACTATTTAAAGAAAAAATTTACTAAGACATCAAACAAGAAACTATATGTTAAGGCCATTGCAAAGTCGGGTGCATCCATTGATTGGGAAAAGTCCTTGTTTTCTTGGAAGTCTGTAATTGTAAGATTTACTTCAGGGTTAAGATCATTTTCTTCCATATAGTGAGCCTCTTGTTCGAGAGTTTCCCGGTACTTTTTGTAGCTACATTTGGGACTAGCCTTACATTGCTTGTACCAATTTCCGGTAAATCCACACCTAAAACAAGTCACATTTTCATTTACGACCTTTTTATTGGCGAGATTCTTAGGTGTTTTCTCGAACATGGGGTCGCTACCACTTTGGCCAGAAGTTCCTTCTCTGTTCCAAACATTAGAATAACCTTTACGTCCCTTATGTCCTCTACTATGAGAGGTATTATCTCCACGTGAGTATGGATCACGGGGATGTAAGTCAGAATGTCGAACCCTCTTTCCTTTGGGGTTATTCCCTCTATGGACCTTGCCATGGTTAGCTTCGGGAACTTTCTTTTTGCCGACAACACTGGTATTGTTATTGACAAGAATCTCATTGTGCCTCTCAGCCACTTGCAGTAAGTTTATCAACTTACTGAATGTTTTGATCCTTTTGTTGTCAACCTCCAAACGATACCGGTTTGCTAATATCATGGATGAGGTGAGAAAGGTCGATAGAGTTTTCTGAATCATTTCCTCATTTGTGGGTTTCTTTCCACGGACAAAGTAAGGGACATTAATATGGTGCTCAAGTCCTTTTGAGTCCATAAATATGACAAATTTTTGGAACCATATTTTGAGACCAAATTACTTTATGGCCAGGCGTGGATGCATATACCAAATTTCTTTATGGTTGTATAGGTAACATGAATGTCATAGTTCGATTTTTTTTTCATGTTCCCAAAACGGCTCATGAGGGTATCCCATAGAAGAAGTAAGAGATATTAATATGGTGCTCAAGTCCTTCTGAGTCCATAGATATATGACAGATTCCGATACTACTTTTCGTGACCAAATTTCTTTATGGCCAAGATGGATACCAAAACCTAATTTCTATATGGTTCTGTGGGTAATGATAAGTCATAGTCCAAACTTCTGATCATAACTCAGTCAACAATTAATTAACCAAGTTTCTTTATGGTTTTAATAGTTGGCATACAATTTGTTAACAAGGTTAACAAAATAGTTAAATGAAAAACATGCCTCTAAATAAAATAAAAACAAGCCCATTTAACATTTACATGCGCATAATTATTAAGGAGTAAGTAACAGTCCTTTTTCAAGATTGGTTACAACCGGTTGCATAATAGATATTTGATAAATTATTTTTGGGATAATAGTATCAACATGCATTAGTGATTTTAAATAAAATAATAACATAAAAAAATTATATTTATGGTCTTAAAAATTAAGTTTATCATTAATAAAGGTCTAAAATGGTGCAATCTTATTTTCAAAAGAAAATACATGGTATATATATTATTATTTTTTATTTATTTTGGTCTAAATAAAATAAACAAACTATTATTGTCATAAAAAATAATAACATGGGAAAAATTAATATCATGTTAAATTTATCATTTTCAAAGAAAATACCAACATGCATGCCTATAGAATGATTAAAATATATCTTCTTTAATAGTTGTCCTTGATTAAGTGAAGAGAACCAACAAAAATAATTGTGTATGAAGGATCAATACTCAGTTAGTACAAGATGCTGATAACGTGTTTAAGTCTCACTATTTTTTTCTACGTTACTAACTAATTATTATAGATATTGGTTGCTAGATAAATATTAATGCATAAACTAAATAACATTTAGTAGACAAGTAGAGAAATTGGGAGAAGAAGGATTTTTATTAATGCTTCTTGGTGTAGTTACAAATGATCTAAGTACAATGTATATATAGTGATGGATGCATGTATCACTTTGAGCTAGAAAGACAAATACCCTTATTACATATGAAGTAGAAGGCCAAATGCCTAGCTTGCAGGAGAGGTGGAGAGACAAGTGCCTATCTTATATGAGAGGTAGAGACAAGTACTTATCTTGTATGAGAGGTAAAGATAAGTGCCTAACTTTTATGTAACATGAGCCAAGCGTTTAACTTGCTCCTTTGGACACACATTTGTCCTACAACAAACTACTAATATAATACAGTATATAAGTTCATGCAATATATAAGTTCGTATATTACATTTAGTTAGGGCGTTCCTCTATATACCCTATAATTAATAACGATACCCTCAATAAATAGTTAAGTTAGGTATAATCCAGTTAACACGAAAATACTAAAATTATTTGAAATTTGTTACAGTCATACCCCTCCTTCTCTTCTCGGTAAAGTATTACCGGCCGTAAAGAAAAGCTTCACTGTATAGGCCATTTAGAATCCTTCCAAAATCTCTCTGCCAAAAAAATTTTAGGACATAATTTTATTTGTGAATAGCCATCAAACATTGTAAATAATCAAAAAATCAAATTTGTATCCACATCCAACTCACAATTACATTGCACCAAGCACCCATAATTGCAAAAATATTACATTATATTCGCCATAACCTCATCAAGTTATGATGATCAGTTAACCTAATGAAACCAAAAGTAGGATGTCAGGTTAAAATAGTAGCAAGTAATTGCACTATTACTTTGCAAATTGATTGCAAAACACCTAATGTTTAAAGAAGGTTAAGATCAATTAAACTGATCACTGGATCAAGTTGATCCATTTTTGATTTCATCTCCATTTTTTCTCTGTAAATTTCTTCAAATACAATCATGTGAAATTTTTAATTCCTTATTCATAATCGGCATATGCTTGTCCCATATATCTAAATTTTTAATCCAAGCACAAGAACCCTAACCTTATTGGTGGCTGTTAATGTTGATGATGTTACTGTTTTCGGTGTTGTTGTGAAGATTAAACCCTAAATATTGATAAATCGTCCCAGTCTGCTCGAATAAACCCTAAATGGCGCTGTTTTAAAGATGAAGAAGAGAGAAAGTCTGATGTTTCACGGGGATATGCAAACTTAATATTTTAGATGGGGTAGGAAGATTAATTGGTACCCGAATAAAAGGGTACCGATAATGTTTTAGGGGTGTACAAAGGAATAACCTTTATTTATATTTCATTTTTTATTTTATTTTTTTTACATTTTATCTCTTGGGTGATTGTATTAATGCGTGAATGATTGATTCGCTTCTTTTGGTATATGGTTATTAAGTATTGTTTAATATGATAATAAAAAGTTGTGGTTGTACAGTTCTATCACGTGTGGGTACTTGGCTAGCTATGCTAGGTAAATTATGGTGATGTGGGGTAAGTACTTATATATCTCTAACTTAAAATCCTATGATGGGCTGTCATCCGTCTTATTTTTACATGATGCATTTGGTGATTAGCAACAAATTAAGGTGTATTTAGGGTAGCTCAATGATATTTATCAGTGTCATTTTATATGGTACATTTGCTAGCTTTGAGATAAGTATTTATATCTCTGGCTTAAAATCCTACGTTGGACTGTTATCGAGGTTTATTTTACATGGTGCATTTGCTGGCTATGCTAGGCAAATTATGGTGATTTGAGATAAGTATTATGTCTGGCTTAAAATCATACGTTGGGTTGTTGTCGAGTTTCATTACATCATAGAAAATATTGTGGGTTGAATGTGGACTTGGAGTAGCTTAGTAGTGCTTAGCATTGTCATTTTACATGGTGCATGAGCAACAATAAAGTTAGCCAATACGTTTCTTCCCTTAATATCATTTTTATGTTTGATTTTGAGATAAAAATTAAGATAGTAAAGTTAATTACCTATATTATATCCTTATATAGGTATGGATGAAATATAGATTATATATAGTGTGGAGATGAGAAACTCTGTAAGTTTAGATGATATTTTGCTAAAAGTTCCCAGGGTAACATGTAATATTTGTTTCATACTTTGTTTGTGAATTTATATATGTAACTAATGGAAAAGATGTAAAAGAGTGTGGAGGTGGGGAATTTTGTAAATCTAAAAAATATTGCAATTTGGCGAATTCACATTGGTTGGAAAAATGTAAGACAAAGGGAATATTTCTTGCCGGTGCAGCGGATGATAGTTATATAACGAAGCGATTTTAGAATATTGGAATATTTGTACATTTTATATTTTACTGAAAAATCCCGAGATAATATATAATGCTCCATCTGTTTCATAAAAGTTGAGATATTCATTTTAAAATTTTGTTTCACAAAGGTTGATATTTATCATTAAACAAGACAATATTTCTAAAATTACCCTTTTGATTGATTATTGTTATTAAATTTTAGTATAAGAAATATATATATATTTTGTTAGTCATGTTTATATTCGTTATGTAGGTTTTTAAAACGCTTTCCAACGATATAAATTTTACAAATATCTGTATCATAGATTGAGAGGTATATCCTTTCATAATTTTACTATTTTTTTGTCCATAAAGATATAGTTGGAGAAAAATACTTTAAAAATCTTTTTCTCCTTATTTTCTTAAAAACTGTACAAACTTGAAATAACTCAACTTTTATGAAACAAATATAGTAAGAAGAAAGGAATATTTTTAGGTAATACTATGCATGTAGATGTGATGGGTATATTAGTGGTATAAAGAACCAAAACCTAAGTACAAGGCATCCGAGCAAGCCGCAATTAAAGGAAAGTTATGATAGAGAATGCAAATAGGGGGTAGACTAGAGTTACACTTTGGAGAGATGCTTCTAGACAAATTAAACAATAATTATCAGAGGATATAAACAAATATATCATTCTTATAATCACGTCGATATTGGTGAAGAAATTTGATGGTGGGTCATATTAAAAATTATTTCAAATGATACCTCATGTTTTATTTTATATAAAATATACCGATCATTAGTTAATTCAACAAAAAGTCTTAATTAACCATGAAAAAACAAAAAAAGTCGTCAGTTACATCAATTTTTTATGGATCTCATGACATTCAACCGAGACCCACTACCCCCAAAAAAATTTACCATTCTTTTATTAAGGGGTATTTTTTGGAAGGATACAAATTTTTCATTGTTTTTTTCACTGTTCATTAAGAACCACTGTTTACGAAATGATTTATAGTTATATATTGTATATTTTCTACAAAAGCAAGAAAATATACGTAAATTTAGAATATCAGAAACCGAGACCATGCAAAAAAAGTAAGAATTTGATTTATCGGGATAATTGTGTTATACAATATTTGTGAGTATTGTTGTTAAATCACGGTCAACTTATTTATTATTTGGATTCATTATTAAGTTTATTATCCTGTTAAATTCTTAAGTTCATTAAACCAGGCTTTTTAACTCATCGTGTGTTTCGTTGTTAAGTTTAGTATGTTAACAAATTATTAAGTTCATTAGACAAATTTTTGAATTAATTGTGCAGATCATGCATAGTTAAGTTTATTAATGACAAATTAATTTGTCATGTTAGCAGTTGCATTAGACTCAAAAATAATGCTATTTTTACCTCATATTTTCTACACGAAGACGTCTAAAGATGAAAGTCAAAAAGACGAAGAATGATGAATCAATCTAATCTTTGAAAATTTTGTTTTTAATGGGAAGCAAATGATAAAATAACTTAAACATCATGGACAGGCCCCAAAGTCTATTTTCAGTAGACATGGCAAGTGGAGTATTCGTAACTTCTACAAAAGTCAGAGTACTAAAAATTTGGGAAACATAAGCATTAAACAAATATGAATATTTCCAGTTTAGCATGATTTGACTCCACAGAACATGAGTATTTCCGGTTATTCACTTCTATGGTTTTTTTCTTTTTTATAAATAACTAACCAATAAATAATAAACAGGGAGAACAAACACATGTAATTATCTCAAACGGTCACTATGAAAATTATAATAAAAACCTTAAGAAGCAATGTATAATAATCATGAAAGATTATATGGTTTTGATTTTCACAGAGAAATATAGGCATGTCATTGGAAATCTAAGATTGCACTTCATCAACCGAACATGCATCACTGTGGTTATCAAAGACGATGAAAATATTCTACTGCATAGATTTATTTTTCCAGAACAAAAAGATATTCCAATATACTATGCGAGTTATTTCTTATGATATTATCTCTATATTTTATTCTCACTTTGTATATGTTTCTATTCACTTATATTATTTAAATTCTAATTTATTCCATATTTGATAATTTTCATATATAAATATTTTTAGATTTGCATAGAGAATTTTTTTTTCAAAAAAAAGCCAATTTGCTACCGAAGAAAATCACTGCTTGATATCCATTACCTTAATAAAATACCAAAATAATTACGTAATATAATTGAGATAGAGTTATTTAGTGAAAATCAAGTGGTTGAACGAGTTTTTTTTCTCTCTAAATTATGATGTATTGTGGTCTCAATGACGCTTCCTTTGCTGATGAAGTAAAGACATAAAATGATTGGGTGGACCGAAAGAGGAAAAGGTATATAAAAGAACAAAAACATGAGCTCCAGAAATTTAAAAAAATATGAAAATTTAAAGAAAGACAGGAGCGACATAATTTTTAATAGATTTATAAAGCTGGAATAAATACTATAGCTTTTAGACATGTTACACTGCAAGTCCATGACTTTTTATTGTTCTTTTCAATTGCGTTGGTTTTTTGTTAGTATATTGATTATTTTTATTAATTTTTTAGGGTTATAAGCTTATTGATTTTTTATTAGTTTCTTAATAATATTTTTGTTTTAGGTGAAATTAATCTTAAAACGTAGGTCCAATGTAATAACTACTACCTTCATCGATTATCACGATATGTTTACAAAGGAAGAATACTGATACATTTGCATAATAATATCATGGGTGGAAACCATGCCGACTGAACTGTCTGTATGGTCGATAATTGAAGACCATGCCGACTGTGAACTGTCTGTTTGGTCGCCAATTTGAAGACCATGCCGACTATGAACTGTTTGCATGGTTGAAAAATTGTGTTTACTGTCCGCATGGTTTTCACCCATGAAGACCATACCGACTTTAAAAGATAATAACTTTGTTATTTTAATTTTTTTAGACACCCATTATCAATATACCTAACATGTTTTAACCCAAAGCATCCCCCAATTTATGAGGGTATCCTCCAATTAAATGTTTTTTTAAAACATTGATCCAATATTCTATAAACAAGACTATACTTCAATGGAAATTATAGACATGCCCCTGGAAATATAAACTACACTTTACTAATATAACAAGCGTCAATGTAGTTACTAAAGATGATGATAATATCCTATTGTATAAATTTAATTTTACTGCACAAGAGGATATTATAATGCTCCATGAAGATAATTAATTTATTATGATTATCCTTTTAGTCTTTCTCACTCAATTTGTATCTAATAACATTATTATCTTAGTATTATTTAAATTCTAATTCATAATATGTTTCTTTATTTAATATAAAATATTTTAAGATGGAAAAAAGGAAAATCAAAGGAAGACTATCAAGTTACTGAAAAAAATCATAACTCGACACCCATTTTACCTTAAAAAAATGTCAACAGAATCCCATGACATCTTTGAAAGGGAAGAGTTTATAAACAATCAAGATGTTAACACATATTTTTGAAGGTATGATGTATCCCGATTTCGAAGGTCAAAGGATGCACGAGTATATAAAAGAATAAGAGTATGAGCTCCAAAATTTTTGAGAATATCAAATGATGCAAAATAATTGGAATGGTAAAACTTTCAATCAATTTATGGAGCTACAATGAGACAGAGAACCACCACAAGCATACTAACATTTTATTATTTTCATAGGATTCGTTTATTATTAGGAATTGTGTTGGGTTTTAGAACCATGAACTTATTTAATTTATAATATTTCTTAACTAACACTATTTTTCTAATTATTAGGAATTTATTTTATTTAAGGTCCATGTTTTAGTTATAGAAATATACAAGAATATTGATTATCTCTTTAACTGAATAATGGACCGAAATTATTATCTGTGTCTGCTGAGAATTGTGTTTGATTAACAAGCAATATTATGGACCATCAATATTGGTTTGGATTTTAGTCTGTCAATCACAGGGAGGAGAATCTACATGAAAGAACAATATATATTAATATTTATTTTATTTTTAAGAAAACTTCATCTATATCATAATCTTTATGGTTGATAAAATATTTATTTATATGTTGATTTCGTATTAACGCATGTATTGTTTATTGAACCATAGGTACAGGAAGAAAATCAGAGTGATACACAAGGTTAGTTATCTTTTACGATTTATCTTCCTTTGGTGTGATTTAAACATATTAATGGCGTAGAATGCATAGTCATATGATGAACATATTTTATTTTTAATTTTGTAGTAATATAGGTATTATTTATTGAACCACAAATATGGAGGATAATCGGTATTTGTAAAATCTTTTCAGCTACATTAATGGAGAAGCTCATGCAGCAACTATTACTGAAACAAAGAGTCCTTTATTTCTATCAACCTATAATGAGATTTTTAATGCAATAATTGTTGTCTCATATAGATTTTTCCTAAGAAACAGTTTCAGGAGATCATACTTCACTCATACAGGTATTTTGACCCTTAAAGTGTCAAACTTAATGAAACAAATATGTGCATGGCAGTCCTATTTCCTGGAGAAAAACATGTATTCCGAAGCAATGATTGTATATCTTTTGATACTCGGAATAACTATGAAGCAGTATTATCATATCCTAAAAACTTTCTGAACAAGGTTGAAAATACGTACATGTCGAGTCATGAACTACGATTGAAAGTTGGTTTACCAATTATTTTATTAAATAAGTTAAACAGGGGATAACACACTGTTGAGGGCACAAGGTTAACTGGGGTTGGTGTTGGGAAGAAGGTAATAGTAGGGAGGAGATTAATGAAGTCAAGTGATACAAAATTACCAGATATCAATTTCCAGTGAAAATTTGCTTTGCAATGCAAATAGACGAGAGCTTTACTCGGGGCTTACACAATGCAGGGTTCTACTTAATATCAGGAGCTTTTGAAGAAAATGAACATCCAATTTACATTAGCATTTCAAACGCATCGTATGGGCCATTAAAATTAAAAAATATTGTCATTAAGAAGAATATTTTTTTACCGGATGGTTATACCAAAACCATGGTGCGTCAACTCATTTCTGATAGATTTATAAATCGTACTATTCGCCAACCAATGACCTATAGTGATGAGATTAATGAATAGAAATTTAGAGTTTTTCTTTTATAATTTTGTTGTAACGTAGGAACGTTTAATTAAGGGATACCCCCACAAATTTGGGGATACTTTTACTTAGGACAACCTATAAATCCTGCTAAGGGGTTTTAGAATATATTTTGTAGGGGCGATATTACTATGTTACCCTTTATCCCCAATCCTTAATAATATCCCTAATCAAGTATCCTCCAATATGTAGGTTAAAATCAAAACTGTTTTTATTTTTCTCCCTTTATTCTCTCCACATTCCCCACCTTCTTTTCCTCCCCATATTTCACATTAACTACTCCATAACCGTTTCGTTTTCATCATCGAATTTAAAAAAACTTCGTCGATCAATTACATCTATAAATAGAAAATGGCTAGAGCGAAACAATGTGCTAGGGGTACTAGACCTAATCCTGAAATTGTTGCGGTGGCTCAACGAAAAGCGGCACAAAATCTTCAAGATAGACTAACCTCCATTGCAACTCAATTTGACGAAAAAGAAGAAGAAGAAGAAGAAAATAAAACTCTGCAGATATGACTTCAATGAGAAGGTAAGTGGTTCCCAAACTTTTATTTAGTGTTTTTATTGATTTGAAATAGTTAAAATAGGTTAGAATTAAAAAATCAGATCTTCAATTTAAGTTTCAGAGTGTCAGTCGGCATTGATTTTAGTTGAATGCCATACCGACTGAGACTGTCGGCATTAATTAGTTAAATCTCTAGTTTGAAGACCATACCGACAATAGTTTTATTTCTAGAAATTGTTGCATGTCTACTGTCGGTATTTATTTCATGAAATGTTTGTTTGAAGACCATACCAACAGACATAGAAATAGTTTCAGAAATTTTGCATGGCTTCTGTCGGTATTGTTTAAAAAAATTATAACAACGCCGACTGAACCATATGAAAACTCTGTACAAAAATTATAGTCAGTCAGTTTAGTTTGTTATCCTATGCCGACTGACATAGGAATATATTGGGAAATATGTTAAAGTCTTTTGTCGGTATTGTTTTCAATATTATGACAATACCGACTGAACTCCTTGAAAACTATGTGTAAAAAGACACTCAGTCGGTTTAGTTTGTATCTATTTTTTTCTATGCCGAAAAATATGGTAAGTTTAATTTTCTCTCTGTCGGCATGCTCGATTTGTAAAATGGTAATGCAGACTGAGGTTTATCCCATGCTGACTGAGATTAATTCTATGACGACTTTGTTGTCTAAAAGGCTTATTTAATTTTTGTTTAATGGATTGTTAGATCAAAAGGTAATAAATCCGAAGGAAAGGAACTTGCTCCTAAGAACGCATCTAAGAAGATTACCAAGGAAGTTGGCACTTCAAAAGGAAACAACCCTCTTGCCTCTCCTGAGTCCGTTCCTCCTCGTAATGGACGTAAGCGTTTGGGTGTTGACAAGAGAGGCATTGAGCATGTCCCGAGGGACCAGAATAAATTGATAATCCGGGTACCCACTGAAGCAGATGTCGATGAGGAGGATGTAGGTGATTTAGGTCCGCCTCCACAAGGGAAAAGAAAAAGGGATAGCGGTTGATGGTGAGGATGATAGTCCTGATATAATTTCGCCTCCAAAAAGGAAAGGGAAAGGGTCTGAGGTTGGAGTCGAAGAAGAAGAAATGAAAGATAAAAAAAGTCATATCCCTCATCCTGACGATATGCTACCTCCTCACCCTCAAGGAAAAATATGGGGTGAAGCCGAGGATAAAGATTATTTATTCGGCTTCAAAGACTCGTGGGATCATACGATCTACTCAACATATGTAAGATTATCCACCTTATGTTTTTATTTTAAGGATTTATGATCGTTATGTTTGTTTGTTTGTTTTTTATAGGATCACAAGGATGCGGTCTGTGTTTGTAGACACCAATCGTATTTTGTTTGGAATTTTGGATTGGAATGTGATAGTGTGATGGCCTTAGTTGAACATTGTGGTCTTTACCCTGCAGTTACTAATCACGTGGACTATGATGCTGTCACAGTGAATTGTTTGTTGGAGCGGTTTTATGGAGAAACCGATACAATGCATTTCCCTTGTGGCGAGTTGACTGTGATCCCTGATGATGCTCATCAAATTCTAGGCCTTCAAGTTTAAGGTAAAGCTGTTACAGAAGAAGATTACACCAAAGACTTGGGATGGGAGAAATTGCATAATATAACCAATGCATTGTTTGGTTGGGACGTCGAGACTTCAAAAGAAAGATTCCACAAGAACACTGGTTATACTACCAAGACTTTCAAGATAAAGATGCTCAAGGAAACCTTTTGAGGGACACGGGTGAGAGAAGATAATGGCTTGCTAGGTCCCAAAGATATTTGATGTACAGCCGCTGCCTACATGTTGTATATCTTAAGCACGAGGATTTTCCACGACACTAGTGGAAACCGGGTCAATGCTAACTTTCTCCAATAGTTGGGATCAGGTCCCCAACTACTCGTGGGGCATTGTTGTGGTTGCCCATTTGTTGAGTGAGATGTGAAAGTCCTCTAAGGCGACATGCAGAACATGACTTTCCTCCAGGTAAACTCGAAACAATTTAATTTAGCTTGTTGTTTTTTTTCTTTCAAGTATATTTGTAAAATGTTAATTCTTATAAACTCTATTATGTTGACATAGGTCTGGGCGTATGAAAACTTTCCAACATTGTTCAAGGATAAGCCATATTTGACTATAAATTCTGATTGGAAGCCACAACAAGAGCAGCCTAGAGCTCTTAGATACCGGTTCAAAGGGGGTCCAAAGCCAGGTAACAATAAACGATTGATAGATATGCGATTGACTTTGGATAAGATAACGGCCGAAGAGGTAGTGTTTGATCCTTACAAGGAGGATAGAGATGTACACTACTATACCCAAAGGGATAATGATTTTAACTTTTATAACGGACCGTTGTTTCACCCTGGAGGATTTATTATGTACAATCCATTCCGTGTAATGAGGCAGCTAGGGTACCAGCAAACTAATAAGGTTACTCATGTGCGTGATCACATTTTCTGCCATAAATGGAAAGAGTGTAAATAAAACTCGAAAACAACTGTCGTAGCTCACGCCCCTCCACCACTCCCTTCACATTGGAGGGATGGGCTGAATAATTTTCAGGTGAATGCGAATAATTGGGTTCCAGCTATCAATGGTGAAGCGACAGACTCTTATATGTCGGATTACAGAAAAAGGGGTCATGATTACGTGGTATGTCCGAAAAATGTTGAAGTCCCTCCTCAACAAAAAGAAGAAGCCAACCCCAGCTCCATCTCCAGCTCCATCTTCTACTCCAACTTCTTCTTAATTTCAAGCTTCAATCACAAAGCTTTTATCTCTTATGGTATGTATATTTTTGGTTATAATTGTGGTTTTTTGTTTATACTAAGTATTCTTATTCAAATGAGAAATGATGCGTTTTGTTGTTGTATGAATATAAAAAATAGTGAAAGCGAATCGGTGGTATTAGCAAACTCTTTAGTTGCAGAGTTGATAAAGGAAAAATACTGACCCTTGAAGAAATACGTGTGGTCGATGAAAAACTAAAGAAGGTTGAGGATGTCAAAGCGAAGAATTCGTTTGGTGAAAACAAGAAGCGGACGTCGAAGAAGGCTAGGCGGGAGTGATTTATATTTGTTTCCTTTGAACAATTTAGAACTTATTTGATTTGGGTACCGTAAAACAGTGTGGAATTCGTTTAAGTTTGGTTTGTTAGATTAATGGTGCTCTTTTTCGGGACGCCACACTAAGGATTGGTACTTTAAGGTCTATGTTTGATTTGAACAATTTATTTTATCTTATGAAAAACCTTTTAGTCGGCATTGGTTGGTGTTCTGTCGGCATAGTGGATTATCCTGTCGACATGCTCGACTCTTCTCCCGGTATAATTTTGTTTAGTATAATTTTTGCATATTTTTTTAAGAGTGGAGTCGTCATAGTTTTGTAAATATAATTCTAAACCGACAATTCTGTCGACATAGTATAGTCTTATGTCGGCATTGTATGATCTTTTATCTTTTCCTGTATACTTCTCACTATTCGTCGGTATAGTTTGTTAAAATCATTTCTATACCGACACCTGTCGGCATTGTAGTTGTGAAATATTCTATGTCGATTGAGTTAACTTACCCTTATATCTTTGGACATGATTCGTGTACTTACTAACAATTAAACTTTTTTTTTTTCCTTTTCATTTATTATTTGATAAGAAAAAATTTTATGGAATACAACAAACATCAATGAATCTCGTTGTTCAATAATCTAATGTATCCCGGAGCCCAGCGCTTAAAGTATCAATAACAATCATAGTGGAGAAAAGGTGGTCCGTTACGTGTCTCCCACAAACTTAGAGCACATCTTTTATAAAATAATCAATAATAACACTAACATAAGAAAAGATACTCCAATGTAATTAATAATCTTATGAAGAACCTAGTATGTTGATACACTCACTTTTTTTTTCGCAATTCTAACGCCGGGATGATATTGGTCAACATATGTACGTACTCTAATGCACTATTTCATCTCCCCATGGATATAGTAGTTGAATCGTCATCCAAGTCTTTCCATTTATGGTGATTAGGATTCCCGTATAAATCCACCAAGAATTCTTTCACTCTTTTTCAAAACATTGGATACCTTTCGTTAGGTCGCTCGAGGAATGTCGGAATGAACGCTTTAACAAGCATTAGATCATCTTCTAATGTGAATAGAGAGTTTGACATTGTCGAAAAAATTGATTTTGGGGTAAATATACGTTAGAGTAGAACAATAGGGACGTCTTATATATTTAGAACTCTACATGGACTATGCCTCCAACGGCTATAAAATTGACCGTTATTAACAGTCATTGTCGAAAAATATATTCAATGCTGAATGAACACTTATATTCTTAGTGAGACATAATAATGGTCAGTCGGCATGCTCGACACATATATAATCAATACCGAATGAACACTTTGGATTCTCTGATGCTGATAGAGTTGTTGTCGGTATTGTTTGTGTTTTTTTAAACCAATACCGACTGGGGTTTTGAACATAACATTTCGTACCCAACGACTTGATTTTTTGGAAATTGAGCCATGAGTAGCCGTTGGGTTATATTGTCTATAAAAACAACTCTTCTATCAACAAAGAACACTCACACTTCTCTCAACTTCTTATCAATCTCTTCTCAACAAATATCTTCTTATTTGTCTATCTTAAAACAATAATCTTAAATATGGCGGCTAGGTTCACCACCAAAGAATATATTGGCATCCTTCGTGGGTGGGCGGCGACTACAAAGTTCAATGAGGCGCTAAACATTGACGATACCACAGATCCTTTTTGGAACTGTGTATTTATGATTTTTGTGGCGTTAGACAGGGACCGAAATTCAAGAACGATGAATGATATTAAACAAAGATATTTTGTCATATGTGATGCATGTGATTTTTTTTAGAATGAATTTGTCCGACGTGAAGGACTCTTATCCTAATCTTGACCGTGAGAAACGAGTAAGTATATCTCAATTAAATGTTAATCAAATCCGATTTGAAAATAATACTAACTTACTATTGGTTTAATTTTTCAGAGAACTGTTGCTCTTAAAGAATTTAAGCGTGACTATGGCGAAAAATTCACTCATTTCGAATGCTATGAAGTCTTTAAGGAAAATGACTCATCTTGGTGTATACGATAACTGTTCAAGTGTAATGTCATTATCAATCGACATTTTTATGACTTTTCCTTTAATTGCAGTGTCTTTTGGTTCATTGTATTGTCTTCTCCTTCAATGAAATTTCGGTTTTAGCGTGAATGAATGACTTAAATTCTTGTGTTTATGTAATTTCAATAATACAGGACAAATCAAATTCTATGCCGACAGTGTTAACTTAATTTCAATTCTATGTCGACAAATCAAATTCAATAATAGGTTAAAGTTTCAGTCGGCATAGTTGGTAGGCACATTTAATTCTATGCCGACAATATAACCTTATTATCTGGGAGGAAATAGTCCTAGTCGGCATAGTTGTTAGGATGGTAAAACAATGCCGACTAGAAATATTTTCTACCCAACGGCTTGATTTTTCAAAAAACTAGTTGTTGGGTCTTAAAGCTCTATAGAGTGGGAGTTATTTTTCAGAAATTCAGCCCCACACATCTCACAACTCTTCTAATTTCTTCATCATCCAAAACGTTCACTTTTCTTACACATCTCACAACTCTTCTTATTTCTTCATCATCCAAAAATTCACATTTACATGGATCCGAAATTCACCAAGATTGAAGATACTTCCATAGTTCGTGCTTGGTTAACGACTACTAGCTATGACCAACACCTAAACGTTAACTTGGATCAACCTTCGGATAATTTGTGGTTTCGTGTATTGATTGTGTTTGTGGCGTTATGTAGCAATCCAAAGGGAAGAAAAGAAAAGAAATCAATTAGTTATTCATAAAAGTTTCATTTGATTCAATGACTAGAAATTATCGAACTATTAAGGAAAGATTTGAGTTAATCTATGAAAGATATTTGGATTTTAGAACCGTTTTTTCCGACACAAAGATTCTTAATTATCAAGACTTCGATCCACACGAAAATGGGTCTCAACCATATTGGGATGTCACTCTTGACGAATACAAGAAAGAATATGACGAAAAATTCAGCCATCGTGAATGCTATCAACTTCTGCAAGAAAAGGACATGTTTTTTGCTATATGTTAACTATTCAAGTGGAAGTTTTAGTTTTATGTTATAACATTTGGTATGTCGTTTTCTTTCATTGTAATGGCTTAATATTCTTTTTTATGTGTTTTTCTTTGTTATGTCTTGTTCTTTTCTTTCATTGTAATGTCTTTTGCTTCTTCGTAATATCTTTTCATTCAATGAAAACATGTATCCTTTATGATACAATCTTAAATCTTCTTAATAGAACATAATAGGTTAAGTCGGCATGGTCATTACTTCTCGGAACAATACCGAAAATTTACGAATCCCTTCTATAATTTAGGAAAGTACTCTGTCGGTATGCTCGAAAACTTTTTTTCTACGCCGACAGAGAACATTTGAGTTAGTCGGCGCTTAAGTTTCTCATTATATACATGCCGAATAAATAGTCATATATTCTGATACTGAATTATACCCAGTCGATATGGTTTGGTGGAATATATAACAATGCCGACTGTACCTTTTGACAGAATCAAAAAGCCAACGACCATTTTAAAAAAAAATAAACTACCCAACCAGACACAACGACTAGTTTTGATTCCCAACTTTGTAGCCGTTGGGGGATTTTCTATATAAGGCTGTTGAAAACATGTTATACTCACTTGAAAACCTTAATACTCAAACTAAAACTCTTTTGCAATGACAAATTCATCATCAACCACCAATTCAACTGAAGAGATACTTCGAAGATGCAAACAAACTACTCCATCACCATCGACTACCAAATCAATTAGTGCTATGGAAGAAGAGATACGCAAAAGAAGCAAACCACTTAGTGACATGGAAAAAGAGTTACTCAAGAAATAAGGTTACGACCAATTTCAACTAAGGGAAAGATTAAAAACTGTTGTGGATGAAACGAAATGGGCTAGGAATTATTACGTCGTGATGGATTCCGGAAGAAGATCGGGATCATGGTATATTTTGGAATCTAGTAAAATCAGGACCTTACGTTCCCAAGCCGGACGCAAAGTGGAAGGGTCCATGCTTTGGTTATAACTATGTTGTTGATAGGTTTTTTCATGTTAAGAAGTTGCATCAAGTACAACGAGTTTCTCGCTAGGCACAGGGGGAGCAAGTTTTCGGCACAAGATGCATATACCAAATGGAGAGGAGATCCGTTCTATTATTTTGAAGCTGCCCAAATAAATAAGTCTCATACCGAGAAAAAGATTAATATATAACATGTTTAGTAAAACCAAGTTGGTGTACAAGTTGTTAGCCTAGTATAATATTGCTTTCATATTCTAATGTACTACTAGTTATTCCAAGTTTGAATCTAATTATCTTATTAATCTATTAGTAAATGTTATTTAATATTTTTTCTCATATTTTGGTGACAGTCGGCATTGTCGATCCTACTGTCGGCATGCTCGAAACATGCTTATGTTGGAGTTCAGAAGTGACTTGTGTCTATATTCTTTTCAGCTGAGTCGGCATTGTCTTTAAATATTAAAACAATTTCGATTGTGTCTAAGATAATATCCATTTCATTTATAGGCTTCAGTCGGCGTTGTTGTTTAAAATTACAACAATGTCGATAGTGCCTAACATAATAGCCATTTTATTCACAGGGGTTAGTCGGCATGCTTGAAACTAATATTACATATGCCGACTAAGAGTAGGCATAGTCATATAGTGCCGACTTAGGTTCAATATTTAAGACAACCATTACAGTAATCTAAAAAACATTCATGACACAAAACTTCAAACCATTAATTGAACTAAAACTATATCATTCATTTATCGTGATTCATTCATAGTTTAAAATACAAAATATAAACGACTCCCACAAAAAACCATTTGTTATTAAGTCCCAAAAGTGAATCCTCTCAAGTTTACAACATTTCAATTACTACCGTAGGTCGCTTTAAGGATAAACTTAAAGCATCCCACAATTGGTGATTTTCCTCGTACTTTATCATCCAAGTACTAGAGTGATTGGGCACTACCTTTTGTATTTTAGTCATCGCACAAAGCGGTGGTAATGGACAATTATCCTTTAACTTGAGACATATAAAATGGTTATCGTTCACGAACGCCATAACAATTCTTTTGTTCCTCAAGGACCCTTCACAACGCTGAAATTTTGGTGTAAACGTACTTCCCATCCCAGACGCAAAATAATGAACCACACAGTTAAATGTATCCGCTATGAGATGCCCACACACCGGTATTCTCATCCAATAAGACGATGGAAGGAAGTCCGTGGGTTCCTTTTGCCCTAGTACATGAGCATGCAAATCATTGAATTCTTGTTCATTGTCCATCGTGCCTTCATAAAAACTCTTCCTTTTAATTAGTGTTGCGGCCATAAATATTCTTGCATATTGGTATTGTGTCATCCCCAATGAGTCCGCTGAATGTAGGTATCCTAATTTCTCGGTCACAACATGATAAGCACAATTTCCATCTCCATCCATATCGTCCGTTAATGTAGCATATTCACGAATACACTCGGGAAGTTGCTTCATATACTCGTCTATTGTCGTATGACAAGTTCGTTTCGGCTTACCGGTTTTTGGATTTCTTGGGGTTGTCATTTACCTCTTTTTTTCCTTATTATATCCATACCATCTTCGGAAATTTCCAGAGATACAACTTCCTTCAATGTACTTTCTCTCTTGGGAGGAACCGGTGCTTCCTCAACATTGGGAATAACTTGGGCACTATAACCTTGTTGTTTTGGAGTTGATGTACTAACCTACTTTTTCGACCTTCCTATCTTCTTTGGAGAGTGTTAGGAATAACTTCATAATTCTCATCTTGATGTTACGGAGTTGATGTACTAGGGTCATTCTTCGGCCTAGCTCTCTTTTTTGGAGCCGGCTGCTCATCAACATTAGAAATAACTTGAGAACTCTAATCTTGATATTGCGGAGTTGATGTACTTGGCTCCTTCTTCGGCCTACCTATCTTCTTTGGAACCGGTCCTTCCTCGAGGTTGGGAATAACTTGAGAATTGTCATCTTCTTGTTGCGGAGTTGATGTACTAGGCTCCTTCTTCGTCCTATCCTTTTTTTTGCAAGCGGTGTCTCATGTACATTAGGGAAAGCTCGTGAATTTTCATCTTGGTATTGCAAAGTAGATGTACTTTCTTCTTTCTTCGGCCTTCCTCTTATCGGAGGAGCCGGTTAATCTTAATACATCGCTTCGGATATCTCAAAAGAATATGGATCTTTTTTCTTACCATCTCACACTCCGTCTCACGTTGAGTTTCCTGTTTCAAAATTTTCCTCTCCTTTTTCCAGACAATTTGGTCGATGGCCTACCAATAGGCTTTCCTTTTATTGGTTCCTCCATGTCTACTGTGTATGGGTGACTCAATCGCCTCAATTGTCTCAACAAAATTTGTCTCTGAGCAGAGTTTTCCTTTGCGTAAGTGTTGAAAAAATTCTTGGGTTTCCAAAGTATCCCAACAATTTTCTCCGGCATCTTCTGTAGGAAAAGGGGTGAAAGAAAGTCGTCGTCAAAACGGATCAATAAGCTCAATTGGTATCAAATCATTATACTTCATAAGCATATGATGACATGGAAGACCCATGGACGACACCGTAGAAGAAACACACACATCATCTGGTTGGCCATAATCTCTCTCCTAATGTAATTCTCTCATCATATACGATATCCACCAATGTGACACATTGTACTCTATTCCCTGGAGCAACTTTTCATCCTTCAAATATGTAGTTATTCTCTCTATTAAGATTTTTTCAAATACTTTCTTAACTCTATCAATATCATTCTTGAAATATTGTTCCATTGCCTTAGTCACCGTAACAACATTTCCTTGATTTGAATCTAAGAGTTTCTTCAATTGGACGTGAGCGGACTCTGCAATACTAGTGGTTTCATTGTCATTGTGTCTATATCGGTTGGTCCATTCCCGCAAAAATTTCTCTTTGTAAGGATCTAACCATTGGGTTCTATAATATTTTACCACACTTGGGTACTTTTTCCCCCAATGAGCAATAAACGAATTCAAATTCTCTTTATATCTAACCTCGGTGATGGACCAAGTCAAGGCATCCCACTCCCTAAAAAACACAACCATTTAAGATGATTTTGTTTGTGTTCTTTGTCCACCATCTCTTTAGTTCTCTTTCTCTCTTTCTCTTATTCCTCGGGTGCTAGTTGACTTAATCGAACTTGTTCCTCATCTTCTTTTTCCTTGGAATTCTTAATATTCTTCTTTGGTGGTTCAATAACCGCATGATAAATTTTTTTTCATATTATTCCCTATATGGAATGTACAAAGAAAATTTTGTGCATCCGGGAAAACTTCAAAAATTACGGTCATTAATGTTGTTCACTATCAGTTATTATAACCCTTGGAAGATCATTGTAACTTCAACTGTTATAAGGCCTAGATATAGTTATGATCCTGCTCGTCTCTCATAAACACCAAGCCAACGTGAATGTTACCTTATCTGATGTATGACCCACAATGTTGAACAACGACATATGGTATTTGTTTGTCTTGTAGGTACAGTCCATCATAAGAACCGGGTAGAATGATTGAGACAATTGTGCCATCAACGGATGTGCAATGAATATTTGAAGGATTTTGCCATCCGGCCCAATTTTCTTTTTATGTGTGTAGTTGTGATCGGTTGCTAACTTTAGAAATTCTTGCATAACCGACCTTGTTTGCCATTTCCTCCTTCCTATAGTTTTTTTTTTTGCACTGTAGATAGTACTTAAAGAAGACACGTTGGTTGAATCATTCGCCTTTATACCGTTGAGGATTTGACTAGGTATGGTGTGTGTTTTAGTCAACCGCTCTACTTCCTTGATTGATCTGTTTTCAACTTTGCAACTACGGAGTGGCCTACAAAGGTCTTTGGATCCGGATGGTTATGTCGACCGCACATCACTCTACTCTTCCATTCTTTTCCTTTCAAATAAAACACAATCTTGAAAGGGCATTCATCCTTTCTAGTTATACTCTTGTATACTCTTTTAGTCTTATTTGGATACACATATCCCTTTTTCTTGTGCCTAGCGTAATTCCCACCTCTCTCACAAACTATCTCAAACCTAGTTCTTTTGCCTTGATTGTTTCTGACTAGAACATACTTATTCTTGAGAGCCATATCTATAGCCCACTTGATTGCATCATCTTTACTTGCGAATTCCTACATTACACATAAACATAACAAGTTATATTTCTAGTATTCATTCAGAAAAATAAATGTCTAGTAACAAATGCCGATACATATTTTCGAAATAATTTCACAACTTACCAAATCATTCGCATAGTACTCTGAAGTATCTGGACCCAACTCTCGCAAAGGTCTAGTATCCGTATCTGTGCCAAGTACGATCTAACCACAATAAACAAGAAATTAGTAAAGATAAACTAAAGAGGATTCACAGTCGGTATGCTCAAAAATTTAAATCAATTCCGACATAGAACATTTTAAGGCAAAAAAATATATACAAGGACTCAGTTGGCATGCTCGATAACTAAACAACAATACCGACAGATAACTATACAAAGGGCTTATATTTTTAAAATGTCTTAGTCGGCATTGTAGACATAGACATATTCAATGCTGACTGAGGTTAGAAAAATACTGGCCACTTTTAAATTCCAGTTGGCATAGATATTTTTCTATCTTATTATGCCGACTGTGAGTCCAAGAATAACCCTTTTTGGGCATACTATTGGACTCCGCCGGCATAGTATAATATAGTCTACTGCACCGACTGGTATTCTTCTCTTCCCCAAAAACTCTTGAATGTTTTTGGGGTCATTCAGTATCGTACAAAGTATTCATAGCATATCAACAGAATATGCAACGAGATATTCCATGGAGGAATACTTGCTGTCAGCATTGTGTAATGTTTGAATACCATACCGATTTTGATCACTCGGCATAGTTATTCAACATCGACTATGCCGACAGTAAGCTTTTCCACTACGCATCCATGGCGATTCGAACATAAAAAATCACTTTCTAACTCATTTGGACCTATACCTGAGTGTTTGGAGCATTTGAATCTTCACATTCTTCATTTCCATGGGTTGGTTCTTCACTTGAACCTTCATTCTCATAATTGTTTTGATTTGGGGTTTTCTCATAGATAAAATTTTGATTCTATACAAAATGTTGCAATTGAGAATCATTATCAAATGCAACGTAAACCCCTTCTCCTTGTTGAGATGAAGGTTCCCAATCATCAAATTCCTGATTAGATTTACTCATTTCTATAAACTCTTCTCAAATCTCACTTTTTTTACAACTCCTTTTTTTTTCTTCCTCCTCTCACTATTTATCTACATCTAACATAATACTCTAACTATATCTATAATAATCTTAAGTTTTATTTTAGATCATTGATTAACTAACAACTAATTAACACCTAATTAACCAAGGGTAGATTAGGTATTACAAAAATATCATGGATAAGGAGTTTTCAGAAATACCTCAAAATGACCCTATTTTGTTTTACATGGTGTCCCCCAATTTGTGGAGGTATCCCCCAATTAAACATTCTAACGTAGGTTGTTTTTTATTAAGAGTAAATTTAATAGATTTTTTATGAAATAAATTCAATTATATTCGAGTTTTTGTAATATTTATTCCATCTTTTAACAATATGTTTGATTTTGGAGCAAAGGTGCACAACTAAGACAAATTTTGAGTCCAAATTTATGTATATCGAAATTTTATTCCTATCAATATATTATTCTATTTAGAACTTAATAATACAAATATAGACTCTATTCAAATAAGATTACAAAATAAATAAATTTCCAAAATTATATATTATCCAGACTTTTTCAATTGGTATAATTTTATACGAGATTTTTACGCAATTGTAAAAAACAGACCCGTGCATCGCACATGTGATGAACTAGTATTCAATAAAATTTTGGATGGCAAAGGTTTAATATTTCCAAAGAATTAGCTAAACGTTTTCAAACTGGTGCTCATAGGTATATTAGTCTGGTTGAGGTTTATAACATGCAGAAAACCTACATGTAATAAGAACTATAATATTAAGCCTCGGTAAAATATTTTGTTATCTTCATTTTTTTGATTAGATCATTCTACATTGGTGCTAGTTAATCGCTACGGTCGAGGGTTCAACCTATTAGATAAGAGACATAATTGTCAAGATAAGTTTTTTTTTATGTAACCCCGGGTAAAATTTATCTTCATAAAATTGAATTAAGCATAATTTACGGTTATTCAAGTGCCTATGTACTCTCATTCTGCGTTTAGTAGTATCGGCTGACTTTTACGCCTAGTGTCTGACTTGTTTTATATTCGAATATTTTCTCGAATACAGTGTCGAAACAATATGCCGAAACAATGTAAGTGTTGTATCACTGATGATTTATCCATGTAATCCTTAACATGATAGTTTCTTATGTCCAAAGAGGCGCTGGACAGAGGTACCTAATGTTGGGAAATAAAAATGTTTTGTTACTAAAATTAATAGTTTATTACTTAAATTAATTTTGTTACTATAATTAGCTTGATGGGTGCTAGGATCACTAGTCCAAACTTGGGTGAAATTATAGCCATCCATTTTCACTTCTTAGTGAATGAGAAACCTTTGGTTATCCCACATTGGGCAAACCAAGGAGGAAGTTCATGCATATTACCACATATGTTCTATATAAGGAAAAGAACTAGTGGATTGGATATGGACTTGGGAAATGGACTAGTGCGCAAATGCATACATGTAAGGTGCTTCGCACCGAAGCACCGCAGGCCGCGGGCTTGCGGGCTTGCGGAGCTTGCGTGTGCTTTTGCGTGTGTTTTTAGCGTGAGCCTTGGCGTGAGCCTTGGCGCGAGCCTTGGTGCGACCCTTGGTGCGACCCTTGGTGCGAACCTTGGTGCGATCCTTGGTGCGAACCTTGGTGCGACCCTTGGTGCGACCCTTGGTGCGACCCTTGGTGCGATCCTTGGTGCGACCCTTGGTGCGACCCTTGGTGCGATCCTTGGTGCGACCATTGGTGCGACCATTGGTGCGAGCCTTGGTGTGAGCCTTGGTGCGAGCCTTGGTGTGAGCCTTGGTGTGAGCCTTGGTGTGACCATTGGCGTGAGCCTTGGTGTGAGCCTTGGTGTGACCATTGGTGTGAGCCTTGGTGTGACCATTGGCGTGATCCTTGGTGTGACCATTGGTGCGAGCCTTGGTGTGAGCCTTGGTGTGACCATTGGTGCGAGCCTTGGCGTGACCATTGGTGTGACCATTGGCGTGAGCTTGGCGTGAGCTTGGCGTGTGCCTGGCGCGTGCTTGGCATGTGCCTGCGAGTGCACACGTGTACCCATCAATGAGAAAACGTTTCTTTAATTTTAAATAAATATTTTACCGTTTGAATTAAATAGAAAATAAAATCATAAATAATTTTTTAATTAAAACAATCTTAACGTTTTGTTTTAATGGGGATTTAATATTTGAAATTAAATTTTCACCGTTTTAAAACTCAAAGGTTTACTTCTCCTATAAAAGAACAACATTGCTAAGGTTTTCGTTTACCCCAGTCGCAGCCACTGTCCTGACGACTTTTCCCCTCTTCTTGCTTTGATTTGCGCACTAGAATTTACTTTCTTTTTCTTTCATCTTCTGTTAAGTTCACAACGGGCCAACGAGCTTTGCTAGTTGGGTTGGTATCAGGTGATTTTATCCTGAATTCAAGTTTGTCACTGAAAGGGTATAGCAGCATCTTCCTGAAGGTGTACCTGGCAAATATTGAGTTAAGGGCAGTCTATTGAACAGGCGACTTCACCTCTCTGTGTTTGAGTGTGTGTGCAGTTTAATTCTATCCCTCTCTTAATCATCTTCAAGTTCTCTGTGTTTGTTTTTCTCTGTTACAGGAAGTATATTATCCAACAATCTTAACTCAATATCTGTGCATTCAAAAATCTTCTGTAACAATGGCAAAGACTGATGTTGAGAGACCTCAGAAGTTTTCTGGTAAGGATTTTAAGAGGTGGCAGTCGAAGATGCTCTTTTTCCTGAGTTTCCACATGCTTGATGAAATAGTGTTGAAACCATATAACAAAGCGCTGGATGCTCCTGAATCATCCAAGGAAAAAGAGACCTGGACGAGAAATAATTATTTAGCAAAAAATCACATTTTAAATTGCCTTGAAGACTCTCTGTATGATTTTTACAATGCTAAAGATGATTTTTCTGCTCACAATTTATGGTCTGCACTGCAAGAAAAATATGAAGCAGAAACTGCAGGAAGTAAAAAGTTTCTGGTTGCACGTTTTTACAATACAAGATGCTGAATGAAAAATCTGTGGTTGACCAGTTTCTGGAGTTAATGAAAATTATTAATGAAATCATTGCTGAAGGTATGACTATCTCTGAAAACTTTCAAGTATCTGCTGTGATTGAAAAGTTACCAAGTTCATGGGCCGAATACAAGAGAAGACTAAGGCATGAAACTGGTGAGATTACTATGATAGAACTGGGCAAGAAAATACAAGTTGAAGAGTTGTTGTGCTCAAAGGACAAGAATGTCTCCTCTGCAAGAGACATGTCAAACAAAGCACATGTGATCGAACACAGGTTTGCTTCACTCAGTCTGGACCACAACAAGCGCAAGCCTGGCCCTCAAGGAAAAGGTAAATTTCAAAAACCAAAGTCTTCTATTGGTAAGATTAAGGGAGCTTGTTATGTCTGTGGTGTGTCTGGCCATATGGCAATGCATTGTAGAAAACGCAAAGATGTGAATTTTAAGAAACAAAATGTAAACTTGGCTGAAAGTAGTAAAAATAAATTTTCTGGCACGGTGTCTGAGGTTAACTTAGTTACCAATGTGAGAGACTGGTGGGTAGACTCTGGAGCTACCAAACATGTCTGCGGAAGCAAGGATATGTTCACCTCCTACCAGACAGTAGGAGAAGGAGAAAAACTCTATATGGGTAATTCTTCTGCAGCACAAGTTGCAGGAAAAGGAAAGGTTTCGCTGAAGCTTTCTTCTGGGAAAATCCTCACATTTAATGAAGTGTTTCATGTACCAGACATCTGCAAGAATCTCGTTTCAAGTGGTGTGCTAGATGACAAGGGTTTTAAAATTGTTTTTGAGTCCGGAAAAGTGATTATCACTAAGGGTAGGGACTTTGTGGGAAAGGGCTATAAGGCTGAGGGCCTTTACAAATTATCTGTAATCTCTACTGAAATTAATAAAGTTGATTCTTCTTATGTTGTTGTCTCATTGAATATCTGGCATGGTAGACTTGGTCATGTAAATTATAATTCAATGAACAAATTGGCAAAATCTGGCTGCATTCCAAAATTAAATTTGGAATATGAACATAAATGTGAAGTCTGTGTAGAATCAAAATATGCGAAGAAGCCTTTTCAGAAAAATGTCCACAGAGTTTCTAATCCCTTAGAGTTAATTCACTCTGACTTAGTTGATATGAAATCAATCCAAACCAGAGTGGAAAAAGAAATGGTTTGTTACCTCATAGATGACTGTACTAGATACTGTCATATCTACTTGCTTAAAGGAAAAGATGATGCTCTTGAGGCATTTAAATTATATAAATTAGAAGTAGAAAAACAGATGAGTACCACCATTAAAACTGTTAGGTCTGATCGTGGGGGTGAATACGTAACTCCAATAGGAGAATTTTGTGCGCAACATGGCATTATTCATGAGGTAACTCCTCCTTATTCACCACAATCTAATGGTGTGGCTGAACGGAAAAACCGAACCCTTAAGGAGATGATGAATGCCATGTTAATCAGTTCAGGACTACCGGCGAACTTGTGGGGGGAGGCCGTCCTCTCAGCTTGCTATATCCTGAACAGAGTGCCCCTTAAAGGAACAGAAAAATCACCGTATGAATTATGGAAAGGCAAACAACCCTCTTATGGATACCTCAAAGTGTGGGGGTGTTTAGCCAAGGTCTCTATTCCTCCACCTAAGAGGACTAAAATAGGACCTAAAACCGTTGATTGTGTCTTTCTAGGATATCCCGAGCACACCACTGCCTATAGATTTATGGTCGTGAGTTCCGATAACTCGGAAATTGGTGTGAACACCATTTTGGAATCTAGAGATGCTTCGTTTTTTGAAAATATTTTTCCAATGAAAACTGAATCTCGCGTGATACGTGTAGATCCTCTAGATGTCCCTTCTTCTAGCCATTCATTACCGGTAGAAGAAGATGAATCTGTTTATGAGCCAAGAAGAAGTAAAAGACCTAGATTAGAAAAATCTTTTGGGCCAGATTTCATTACCTGTTTAGTTGAAACTGATCCACAAACCTATAAAGAGGCCATGACTTCGTCTGAAGCTCCATGGTGGAAAGAATCCACTATTAGTGAGATGGATTCTATTATTCATAATGAAACCTGGGAAATAGTAGATTTACCTCCAGGGAGCAAAACCATAGGTTGTAAATGGATCTTTAAGAGAAAACGTAAGGTTGATGGAACCGTGGAAAAATATAAAGCTAGACTTGTAGCTAAAGGCTATAAACAAATAGAAGGTGTAGATTTCTTTGACACTTATTCACCTGTCACTAGAATAACTTCAATTAGGTTGCTAATTGCAATTGCTGCAATCCATAACCTAGAGATACATCAAATGGATGTAAAAACTGCGTTTCTAAATGGTGAACTAGATGAAGAAATTTATATGGATCAACCCGAGGGCTTTATGGTGAAGGGTTATGAAAAGAAGGTGTGTAGACTTAAAAAGTCTTTATATGGCTTGAAACAAGCACCTAAACAATGGCATGAAAAATTTGATCATGTAATGTTCTCTAGTGGTTTTAAAATAAATGAAGCTGACAAATGTGTTTACACTAAATCTGTCAATGATGCTTGTGTGATGGTATGCCTGTATGTTGATGATATGCTTATACTAGGTACAACCTTAGAAATCATTAATTCCACTAAGAACATGTTGAATGAGAACTTTAATATGAAAGACTTAGGTCCTGCTGATGTAATCCTAGGGATGAAAATTAGAAAGGAGTCTAATGGATCCAGTCTCAGTCAATCTCATTATGTTGAGTCAGTTCTGAAGAAATTTAACCAGTTTGATAGTAAACATGCAAGTACTCCTTTTGACCCTTCCTGTAGACTCAAGAAAAACAAAGGCAATAGAGTCTCGCAACTTGAATATTCACGTGTCATAGGAAGTCTGATGTACTTAATGAATTGCACGAGACCAGACATTGCCTATGCAGTGAGTAGACTAAGTAGATATACCTGTAATCCAGGACAAGAGCATTGGGATGCACTTTTCAGAGTGCTGAGGTATCTTAAATACACTTTAAACTTTCGGTTAAGTTATGAGAGATACCCTGCTGTTCTGGAAGGATACTGTGATGCAAACTGGATAGCAGACTCAGAGGAGTCTAAGTCTACGAGTGGATACGTTTTCACTCTAGGCTGTGGAGCAGTGTCTTGGAAGAGTTCCAAACAGACCTGTATCGCTCGATCCACTATGGAATCCGAGTTTATAGCGTTAGATAAAGCAGGAGAGGAAGCCGCTTGGCTAAGATGCTTTTTAGAAGACATTCCTCTCTGGCATAGGCCTGTGCCAGCTGTATCTATACATTGTGATAATCAAGCTGCAATAGCTAATGCTAAAAACAGCAACTATAATGGAAAATCTATTCATATAAGGAGAAGACATAATTCTCTAAAACAACTAATCTCAACTGGCGTTATTTCTGTTGACTTTGTGAGGTCTAAGGAGAATATCGCGGACCCTTTGACGAAAGGCTTGTCCAAGGAGGTAGTTAGTAATGCATCGAGGGGGATGGGACTTAAGCTCATAAATTAAAACTTGCCATGAAGGATACTCAACCTTGCTGACTGGAGATCCCAAGATCAAGGTTTTGAATGAGACAACTAATTTGTGGTGGGTAAAAATTAAACACTATCAGAGAATTATTTTCTCTGTCCCTTCCCTATGGTGTAGACGTGATAGTGTGACTGCAAGTGAGGTTGACTTAGAGTAAAGTCTTAATGAGTTCTATAGTTTCAATTTAAGATTGAAATGGGGTGTAGCAGTTAACACTCTTGATAGAACTCACCTATCTGAATGAGGAAGTGGGTCGCTTCCTATGAGAACTGAGCTGATTCTCTAGAGCATTCTGAGAAACGGGATACGTCCAGGGCCAAAACGGACACAACGGCGTGAACTTAACAGCATTTTAAGAGATATCTCGCGTAAGGAGTTATTGAAGAATTACACTAAACGATGGCAGTTCAAGACATCACGTTCACTGACCATCAAGTAGTTCCGGTGCTTCTCACTAAGCAAAGGTTCAATTCCAAATGGTCACCTATTGCTTAAGAGGTATTTCTCGTTCTTTTTATTTTCCGATTTTTCGGTTTCGTCATTCATGTGGGGGATTGTTGGGAAATAAAAATTTTTTGTTACTAAAATTAATAGTTTATTACTTAAATTAATTTTGTTACTATAATTAGCTTGATGGGTGCTAGGATCACTAGTCCAAACTTGGGTGGAATTATAGCCATCCATTTTCACTTCTTAGTGAATGAGAAACCTTTGGTTATCCCACATTGGGCAAACCAAGGAGGAAGTTCATGCATATTACCACATATGTTCTATATAAGGAAAAGAACTAGTGGATTGGATATGGACTTGGGAAATGGACTAGTGGGAAAATGCATACATGTACGGTGCTTCGCACCGAAGCACCGCAGGCCGCGGGCTTGCGGAGCTTGCGGTGCTTGCGTGTGCTTTTGCGAGTGTTTTTGGCGCGAGCCTTGGCGCGAGCCTTGGTGCGACCCTTGGTGCGATCCTTGGTGCGAACCTTGGTGCGATCCTTGGTGCGATCCTTGGTGCGACCCTTGGTGCGACCCTTGGTGCGATCCTTGGTGCGACCATTGGTGCGACCATTGGTGCGACCATTGGTGCGAGCCTTGGTGCGAGCCTTGGTGTGAGCCTTGGTGCGAGCCTTAGTGTGACCATTGGTGTGACCATTGGCGTGAGCCTTGGTGTGACCATTGGTGTGAGCCTTGTGTGACCATTGGCGTGAGCCTTGGTGTGACCATTGGTGCGAGCCTTGGTGTGAGCCTTGGTGTGACCATTGGTGCGAGCCTTGGCGTGACCATTGGTGTGACCATTGGCGTGAGCTTGGCGTGTGCCTGGCGCGTGCTTGGCGTGTGCCTGCGAGTGCACACGTGTACCCATCAATGAGAAAACGTTTCTTTAATTTTAAATAAATATTTTACCGTTTGAATTAAATGGAAAATAAAATCATAAATAATTTTTTAATTAAAACAATCTTAACGTTTTGTTTTAATGGGGATTTAATATTTGAAATTAAATTTTCACCGTTTTAAAACTCAAAGGTTTACTTCTCCTATAAAAGAACAACATTGCTAAGGTTTTCGTTTACCCCAGTCGCAGCCACTGTCCTGACGACTTTTCCCCTCTTCTTGCTTTGATTTGCGCACTAGAATTTACTTTCTTTTTCTTTTATCTTCTGTTAAGTTCACAACGGGCCAACGAGCTTTGCTAGCTGGGTTGGTATCAGGTGATTTTATCCTGAATTCAAGTTTGTCACTGAAAGGGTATAGCAGCATCTTCCTGAAGGTGTACCTGGCAAATATTGAGTTAAGGGCAGTCTGTTGAACAGGCGACTTCACCTCTCTGTGTTTGAGTGTTTGTGCAGTTTAATTCTATCCCTCCCTTAATCATCTTCAAGTTCTCTGTGTTTGTTTTTCTCTGTTACAGGAAGTATATTATCCAACACCTAAGAGTTGTGATTCAATTTCTCTTCTACTTGAATCCTACAATGATGATCATGAGTTAAAACAGCAAACTATCAACTGGAAATTAACAATGAAAGCATCCAGTTAGACTGTCAAGATTGTAAAAGACAACTGCGAATCTATAAGACATGCGAACTTTATTGTTTAGGTATTAGAGAAAAACAATTACAGTTCAACGTTAAGTTAATATCGAAAATCATGTGATTGAGTCAAGACTACCATTTTCCTGGATATTGAAATGGAAAATTGTTCACTGATATAATTCTTCCTCAAATTCGTGTTATAATGCATTCCAAGAGATCACATAGTAACTCTCAACAGTATACAACTAACTTTTAGTCAGTCACAATCTATCATTTATTCAGCGAAGTAGGCTAGACTTACCAAAGGTCGGTCACTGTCATCAACATGAACCTTCTCCATCCTCAAAGGGTAGTCAACCAACCCAAAACTCCCCCGAAAATAGAATGCTTATACTTCAGATGATTTGCAGACTTGTATTGCATAATTTTTTGGAGCCATTAGTATATCGGCCGCTGTTTGGTGTGCTGACAACACCCTTGCCTGAGTGAAGCAATTTTGAGTTCACCTCATAAGCAAAAGGTTTCCCCCAAATATATTCAACTTCTTTTCCAGTCCCAATAGTGATACCGTATTGAATCACAAAATTCCTATAAACAGTAACAATGACAGAATAGTAGAGGGGTGAAACTAATAAGATCATAAAAATAATGAACAACTGATGAGGGTTTATTTTATACCTTCTGCTCCGGGTGAAAGTTGTTCCATTATAGTAGCCACGTTCGCAGAGCGTGACGAAGTTCTCACACGCCCTGAAAGCTATATCAGAGTACAACTCAATGTTCAAGTCCCCATGTGATGTATGAGGTTGAACATATCCTTTCTTTTAATGGATTCCTCTCAACTTTATATATTCAAATTCATTGTTGTAACATGATTGTAAGAGGTTGTGTGAGAGATCGTGAAGCAGGATCTATAGTGTGACTTTATACCTGAAAATGCCATGAAAACCTTCGAAGGTGAGAATTTCAAAAGGAAAATGATCTTATGTTTACCATAATATATGGTGTCATACATAAAAATCTTGACATACCCCAAAAGAGAAATAGGAAACTTCTGGATTCAATATGATTTTTCTAGCAAGCAGAATCTCAGGGATTAAATTGGTAGTCATTAATGATCAACATAGCTAAGTTTGTGTTATCTCAAGTAAAAAAAAAGATTTTGGCAGTGATAATGATTCGAACTATTTGTGTAGCAGTTTTATCATCTAATGTTGCTCTGGCTACTGCAACATTTTTTCCATGAACAAAAGCAGATGCGGCATCAACGATACTGTAAGCCGTGGTGTCATTTCTATTTGCGTTTGATTTAGAACACTGATTAATGCGGGATCTTACCAATAAAATATCAGCAAGAGCTGCAGCTCTTTATTCTGTGCTTTGGTCCACCTCCTCCACGCAATGCAGTTTCCCCGCTCTTCTCAGTTCCATGTTCTTTTAACATTGGCTTGATATCGCTTGGTGCATTTTTGTTATAGGTATTATTTAATGATGTAGCAGTACAAGAACATAATAAAAAGTTATATGTTTAATGTTGTGTATGATCTTAATGTTCTGATCTAACGATTCAAATGTTCATTATTTGTAATTAGTATAATATTAAATTGAAATTGTAAATAAATCATTTTTAAGAGATAGATGAACATTCTCGAAAGATCCCTATATATAGAATCCTAACTTGTTTACCAATGTGGAGTCCTAGAAACTTAATAATCTAGCTTACTGTTAGCTAGTGTTATTATGCACATAACCTAATTAATTTGATTAAAGAATCAACCCTCAGCCACGTATATCAAGACTTAGTACAACAATCAAATATATACAATACTATTTTAAAAGATTTTTATGGACCAATCATGGGTTACTGCCAAGTGTCTTCTATAGTCTCATTGTTTATTAAAGCCACAAACTCATCACATATCCCTAATCCAGAGTCTCAATCCCTGTAGACTCTGTGAGATCATATTTGCATGGCTGACATTAAAAATGTATAATATTTTATCTCTATCAATACATTTTTGGTTTAGATAATGAAAACATTTAAAATTATTATGCATATATATATCTAAAGATTTAAAGGTCTAGATAAATAAAGCTTCCACGTTAACCGGTAATGAAATCCTCGTTTCCTATTGGTCAAAATAAGGTTTTTGTGGCTTTTGTGAAACGAGAGTTTTGATAAGAACACTGATATAATTTGATTGGTGCAAATATTTAGGGGTTAAAGAAATTCACTCTCTTACTGGGTATTTTGTTTTAAAATTATTACACTTCGTTTACACTTCGTTTACACTTCGTTTACACTCAATACTTTATTATATCGGATCAACATCACCTACAGTGCGTGGACAACACTGCAAATCGATGATCTACGTTTAATCATCTTTAATAAATGACTACCATTAAATTTATATTCTTAAATAAGATAAAAAAAACTAAATATGTATATTCATTGTGATTTCTAACTAACCAAACTTTATAAAAGAAGTGAATCCAACACACACGGGTACGGGTAACTATCAATTTCATCATCGTACGTTATTTGTTTCATTTTAAATATACTTTTATTTCGTAAAAAAGGTGAATCCAACAGATACGGGTACGTGTAACTATCAATCTCATCATCGTTATTTGTTTTACTTTAAATAGGATTTTTATTTGTAAGGGATAAAATTAAACGTAACACATTCTTTCGGAATTTAGACTCAATCTCTTACCAAAGAACTATATTCGGTGAGGTTAACTTTGGAAAATTGTGGAATTCCTTATAATGAAATCATAAGAACTTGGTTATAGGGTATTACGGAAAGATGCGAGCAATTTTCAAGCGTAAGAGATTCAAAAAGGTACGAGCAACTATGACCGATGTGTAGCACGGGCACAAATCTAGTACTATTAATACATACAAATTAGATAGATTATATTATGAGGAAAGGTTAGATCCGCGCCAATCTTAAACTCGAGAATACATAAACATCATTGTGAATATTTAGCGTTTACGAATTCTTATCTGTTTTATTATTCCAATAACATTATTGATTAGAAAACACATTTGTTAACTCTATCAGTCAAACCCCCAAACCTAATTTTATGTAATGGATTAGCAGAATTACTAATCAATTTCGAATAAAAATTCTGTTTTTCCTTTCATTTTTCCTTTCACCAATAAAATGTAGTCTTAAAAATCAAAACCGAAACAACTATTTTTTTCATTGATAGAAGACCAAACTAATTCATTGCGGGAGTAAAAAAAGAAAAAGATAAATAGTGAATTAGATGAGTCCCTAAATAGGAGGTATTCGAATACTGTGAGATGATGAGTTCGAATAACAGCCAAAACGATAATATAAGTGAATTTTTTTTCTTCAGGTGAATTACATAAATATATCCCAGCCAAAAAGTTTTCCCTAAATTAAATTTCAAGTAAACCGTATTTGCTAGGTATATACCCAAAAGGATCATATCAGAAGTTACTCAATGGGGTGTGTGTCTTACTTTCTATGAGGAAAATAACTGAGACCGATATCTTAACTCTAAATAATCAGCAGATGTTCCTTATGTTTTCTATAAAATAAATCAAGGAAGAAAATGAGTTAATAGAAAAGGCATATTGTAGCCTTAGTATTTTCTCTGGGTGGAACTCATTTATTTGTAAATCAAAACTTTCAAAAAAAAAATCCTTAACAAATATCAGTATCATCGAAATGGCATGATCAGTCATCAAACGGTTAATCTATAAAAGAGAAGAAAAGATATATCTGCACAATATATACCTCCTGAAGCTCTAATTTAGCATTTTCCAACCCAACGATATCCTACCATTTCCATAACCTGAAAAATACTTATATACCATCTCTCACAATTAGCACTATTACTATCTCCCAAGCAACAGACATTATATATATTACAGAACGGGAAGGAATAAATCAAAAAAGCTTCTAATGAAGGACATACAACTTCACGTATGGGTGATGGATTCAACATTTCCAAAGTTGTTAGGAAAAATGTTCATTCATAATATATATGGAATTAAGGATCTCAGCTGCATTAATCATTTCAGTTGATAATTCATTCAAGATCAATTTTAATATCCCTACAATATATAGATCAGATTCATGAAACTCCACTATATCTAGGAATTTTTTTATTTTCAACGTTATAGATTGGTGGTCCATTCTCGCCCAAAGGATTTACATGATTACAATTATATTCACTTTAGGATTTATTTTAGGTCCATAAACTGTACAAAATAAAACATTACGCTGATTATTACCTTTTAAATGTTAAAGAATTCAACAGTTCGCAAGAATATTACCTTCTTTGAGATCATCTAACAACAATAACAAATGAAATCCAATCATTCCCACAACCAAGTTCAGCAACAACTTCTTGAGATGTGATTGTATTACCATGTTTCATGGGGGCACTATGAGCTCTTCTCCTATGAGTTTTCTTCTGAAATGCATTAAGGAATGTGCACCTTATATTGACAACCTTGTGTACTACTCTAGGCAAGTGTCAATGCCTGCAAACACACAAACAAAAAAAGTGTTTATCAGAGTGGACAAATGAGTATAGTTTTAACTTTAACAAATACAAATAAAAATTTGTATTTTAATGCAGTATGGGAAATAACACATACATTAGCTAATCATAATATAAACTTGATTACGAATTTTGAGGGTGTTCTTTTGGAATGGACCACTGTTAGATCAAACCTTTTTTTTTTTTTTTGTAACAATCAATTTAACAACAGATAGAAAGGTACACCAAGAATATCAGCAGTAATAAGAGCCATAACATCTGATTATTGCTAAAGTTCATGTATTACTATTAAGTACTTACCTAATAGAAGTCTTAATCAAAGAAAAATCATCAACTGAAGGATCCCCTCCATCAAAAACACCCTGTGGGGACCAATAGTCATGAACGTCCGATCTTTTCAGATAAAAGAAAACCTCGGTATATTATTGATCTGTGGTATAAGGTTATCATAGATTTTATTAGAAGACAGGTCCTCCAAAGCATCCTTGTTGATTCCACTCATCAAGATCACCTAAAAAGAACTAAGATAAGTGACTCTGATTACCTTGTCAGAATTAGAAAATATATGATCCCATTAGACACTACAAAAGAATAAATTAGACCTGCATAATGTAAAAATCCCAAAATAAAATGCATAATGCACAAATCTTGACAGATACTATTGGGTCAAAAGGTTCAACTTAAAACTCCCAACACAGAAAACCTACCTTCATGGCACTTGGATGGACAACAATGCGCACAATCCAAGCACCTGAAAAACTTGGAAACATATGATCTCGAAATTGTTCATAAATTTTCGATGGAATCTGATTTCCATAAGGAGAACGGTCTTCCTTTGAACTGTTCATTGCAGACCGATGAGAGACCGCCAAATATTTCAATGTCGCGAGATCAAAAAATTAAAAATAGTTCATGAGTAATCAAAATAAAAGATCCCCATAAAATAAAATTTACCTTTTCTCTTTTTATACAACCAGCCATAGTTTAAAACTTGACAGGGATGTCAATTTTATGAAAAAAGGAATAGTTTGAGTGTAGTACTTGGAAAGTGTTTCAACTTTTTCGCGCATCAGTTGTTGTATGAAACGTCCATTGTGAAAGCTTCTTCTAGCCACATCCGATTGAATCTCTTCTAAAGGATATGAGATTTTCGTATTCTTTCCATCTTTAAACATAGCATATCCAAATAATCTTTGAACATCAATTTCTCCCACACAATCTGCCCACTTTATCATACATATCAAATCAAAACTTCAAAATTAACAAAACGAATCTAAAAGTATGGTAAACACCAATCTTGTTGCATGACCTCCATACTCAACTCAAATAATTTCAAGAACCCTCCAGGTTGTAGTAGTTCTCAAACAATTCTATCAGATTTCGATAGATCTCTCTCTATTACGTGTACCCGACGTCCATCCTGCAACAAAAGTACCACATAAGTTGACGAATGAAATTTGATAAACACTTAATTTATACACTTTTACCATCTAATCTATATTTTATTATTATTGTTTTTTAAATTTAATTTTAGTGTTTTAATGTTTTTATAGGTGTACAATTAAAACCCGATGTTACTGTAAATATAAGCTAAATGGTCCGGAAGAGGACGGACTATGAAGTGAAGACTTCTTTTGTTTGTTAGCTAGGTCAGGACCGAGGAGGTGAGACTCTTGGTTGGTTGGTGGCTTCCGAGTGAATTGGTTGTGGACGTCAAATAGAATAAGGAGGTGGGACTTGCTTTTGAGTTGAAAAGTGAACAGCAGGTGGTGGCTTGGTTAAATAAGGGAGTTAGAGAAGTGAAATGTCAGGAAAAATTAGAATAAAAGCTCGGCACAAAAAAGCAGGAGCCAAAGCAGAACTGACACGTCTGGACACAGAAACGAAATGAGAAAAGGAAGTTAAAGAAGTTGATCCTCTTTTAATTAATAGGGAGTAGACTTACTGACTATAGACGTGGAAAGGAAAGAGATGGATAGATGTGGCTCGGTTGATAAGAGAAAAGTGGGACCAAGATTTGACGTGGTTGTTGGTGGGTGTCAGATTTTTGGGAATTAAGAAAAGCCTCAGACGTGGCAACGGAGAATAGGTCAGGAGCTATAAAAGCCACGTGAGAGAGCTGGTAGGCTAGACTTGGAGTTGGCGTAAAAATGAGGAAGTAATGGAGTGGGGTATATTGTCTAGTTTGGGGACAAGGTTAGAAGGGTACAACAGGTGAAGATCCGAAGGAAAAAAATGAGAGAGAGAGAAAAGGTGGGGCTGGTCTGTGACGTGGCAAAGAGGGCTAGGGTCTCTTTTGGATTTTTGGGAGAGTATAAAAAGAAAACAGAGAGATAAAGAGAGAGGGGGAGTGGAATTGTTTTTTTGGGGGGAAAGTGGAGAGAGAGGTGGCGGTTGATTGTGTTCTGGACAGAGAAGGTTGGGGGTAACTAGGTTGTAGGCGGAAAGAGAGAGGGGGGAGATCAAGCTTGGGGAGAGAAGGGTGTAGAGAGATTGATTGGTTGGTTTCGATGGGTGGCTGGTTGGGTTTTGTTAGTTCTGGAGGCTAGACGGAGAGAAGAAAAATCTGGGTTGGCGGCTGAAGGTCTCGGCTGTTGACAGACGGAATAAGGCATAAAAACGACACAAAGAAGGGTTTAGTCTTTTCACTTGCTATTTATTTTTGATGGGTTTAAAGAAACTCCTTGCCATGCCTTGTGTCACGGCCCACCCATTTTTCCACATATTGGGTTGATCCATGACAAGAGTCTAGGTCCATTAGAAGAGCCTAGAAGATTAGAAAAGTCCACATATTCTAAAATATTCTTGGATAAGGAATATTCCCTTGTATATTCTTGTAAAGTATGGAATACTCTAGAAGATGATGATTCTAGAACATGTTCTAGAATCCTCCATAGCATACTATACAAGGTGGATAACTCATTTGCTCAAATCATCCACCAACAGGCTCTTAAGCAATTGTAACATTCTCTCTCTTATAATCAAATACTCTCTCTCACTTAAAATCTCTAAGTCTCCAATTCTCTTGTGTTCTTTTAGGCTTACTTGAAGAGTTCAAGTGCCGTACGGTCTAGTCCAAAATCTTAGCCCGTGACAGTTGGTATCAGAGCGAAGCTTAAGACTCAAGAATGGCTGACGTTAATAGCAACAACACCATGGAGAAAGGTGTCGATGGCTAGGCCAAGAAAAGGGGCAAGTCCAAGGATACGCAAACAAGTCTTGAGGCAAGAATGGTACGTATGGAAAAGCGAGTGAGCGATTTCCTTATACGCGCCGAGGAAGAGTTTCTAACGAAGGAAACTCTTGAAGGGTGGAAAGATACCTTCGAGGAGGCCATAAGCAAGGCGGTGGACGGTATCAAGATGGACGCAGAAGCTCGAATCCAAGATGCGGTGGAGGATGTCGTGGAGGAGGTGAAGGCCAAATTGCTGTCAGTTGAGCAAGAGCTAGAGGCGGTGAAAGGAGAATTGGTATTGTGCAAAAGGGCTGCCATAAACCAAGCCATGCACGAGGGGCCAAGCAGACTCTCAAGAGAGGATGCTCCACGATGAGTTCGCTCCAAGTGCTAAGCAGTGTCCAAGCTAAGACGGAGAAATCCAAGAGCAAGGACAAGACTCTCATGTTCGTAGACGTTAAGGTGAATGGGAAGACCTCCCGCGCCTTAGTGGATACAGGAGCCACACAAAATTTCGTGTCCAAGAAAGAAGCATTACGGCTAGGCATAAAGTTCGCTAAAGGAGGAGGTACCGTGAAGGCGGTGAACTCAGATGCGAAACCACTAGTAGGCGTGGCACGTGGTGTGGAGATGCATCTTGATAAGTGGGCGGGATCTGTCAATTTCTCGGTGATCCCTATGGATGACCTTGACATGGTGTTGGGGATGGAGTTCATGTGAGAACAACGTGCCATTCCAATGCCACCTTTTGACTCCTTGTGTATACACGGAGAAAAATCAACACACCTTGTCCCGATGACTAGGGAGAAGAAGAAGACCACGGTGCTGTCGGCGCTACAACTTTCAGAAGGGTTTAAGAAGGGTGAGGTAACCTTCATAGCAACAATGAAGGAGGAGGAACCGACTACCCAAGTTGAAGAAGTTCCGAAAGGCATGGAGAAGGTTCTCGAAGAGTTCGAGGAAACGATGCCGAAGGAGCTGCCCAAGAAGTTGCCGCTAAGAAGGGAGATTGATCATGCGATCAAGATGGAGCCTGGCACTAAGCCTCCCACAAAAGCACCTTATCAAAGGTCCCCACCGAAGGTGACTAAATTGAAGAAGCAACCCTTGACGCCAAGTACTTTGGCCACTTCTTATGCAGATGCTTTCCCCGGAGCATACAAGACCGTAAAGGATTGGCAGCAACAAAGAGACTTAGCACACGCCCAATTGATGAAGGCGGCTAAGAAAATGAAGAAGTGCGTCGAAAAGAGGCGGCATATGGAGTTCCAAGCTGGTGACATGATGTTTGTCAAGCTTCTGCCCCAACAATTCAAGTACACTCGGCCGCTACACAAAGACTTGTTACGCAAGTATGAAGGGCCGTTCAAAGTACTAGCCAAAGTGAGCAAAGCTTCTTACAGAGTGGAGCCCCCATCAAAGATAAAAATCCATCTCGTCTTCCACGCGAGAAATCTAAAGGCGTTCAACAAGGACGAGGAAGACGAGATTCGGAGAGTATCAAGACGTGCACCTCTCATTACAACTTCTTTCGACAAAGCTGTAGACGAGATACTAGCTGACCGGATTGTTCGAAGGAATGTAGTGCCGCCTGGAAAAGAATACTTAGTGAAGTGGAAAGATGCATCTATACAAGAAGGAACATGGGAGCCTGAAGCGTCTCTCTGGCAATTCAAGGATGCGATCAACCAGTTTCACAATCAAGCCGCGACGAGGACGTCGCGAGAATATGTGGGGGATAATGTCACGGCCCACCCATTTTCCCACATATTGGGTTGGCCCATGACAAGAGTCTAGGTCCATTAGAAGAGCCTAGAAGATTACAAAAGTCCACATATTTTAGAATATTCTTGGATAAGGAATATTCCCTTGTATATTCTTGTAAAGTATAGAATACTCTAGAAGATGATGATTCTAGAACATGTTCTAGAATCCTCCATAGCATACTATATAAGGTGGAAAGCTCATTTGCTCAAATCATCCACCAACAAGCTCTTAAGCAATTGTAACATTCTCTCTCTTATAATCAAATACTCTCTTCTACTTAAAATCTCTAAGTCTCCAATTCTCTTGTGTTCTTTTAGGCTTACTTGAAGAGTTCAAGTGCCGCACGGTCTAGTCCAAAATCTTATCCCGTGACACTTGGTAATCTTATAGCTAGGGTTTTAGGTGAAAACTAATTTAATTATACAACACTCAATAATGATTTAAATATTTAGTAATTTTCTTCAATATTTGCTTGGTAATTTGTTATATAAATAGTGGAATTGATCGCATATGCTTTTCGTTTGATACGTCGTGCTTGGGTTAGATTCTTTGACGGTGTATGCTTATAAATTGATATGTGATTCTTTAAAACTATAAATTGGTTAGATAGCTCTATTAATTATTTATGTTTTTAAATTGATATGCCATACTTAGTAATATTTGATGGGATATACTTTTCGACTGATAAACAATTCTTTAGAAATGTCAACTTGTAAGCGAAGGAAATTACAGTGGTGAAACGGCCTTATTTAAGAGATTGAATGTGAGTTCTATATATCAAATTAGTGGAAACCAAGAAACCCTAGTGCCCTCTCTAATTGATCACATTATATACTTTTGCTAGTTCATTTTCTTATTTTCTCGTTCATTTGCATTTTCGAAAATCCAAAAACATAAAAATATCATCCTTGATTAGTCAATTAAGAATATTGATTACAGTATTGTTGCTGCTCCCTGTGGGTTTGACCCGTATTTTCCGTTGTCTGCATTGTAGACGTCGTGCTATTGCGGTTATTATAAATAGGGTATTCCAAAATCCTATCAAAATTCTTCAAATTATCAACTACAAACCTCAGTTTATGAGGCCAAAAAAGGTTTTCTCATCTAGGAAATCAGTGATTGAACTAAAAAAACACCTAAAACACTATAGCTAAACTTGATTGTGGAAACCTTATCTATGTTTATGAAATTGAAATAAGACAACAGAAAAGTAGAGAAGTGAATCAAACCCAGGGAGAATGAAGAAGTCCCTGTGAATGACCAATCTTCTGCTATAAAAACCCTTAGAATTTCAACTTTTCCCAGTTTCTTTCTTTTTCTAACACCCCATGCAAAACCAAACAACATATACTAAAAACGATCATCAATCAAATCAATAGGTGAAACGAATATAAGATTTAAACCCCCACTGTCTTCTAACAATCAAATTACCCCCATAATATAAGAGTTCTTCTCTTCCCAAAAAAATTAATCGAGGTTGCTGGTGATACAGAGGAGAAAGATAAATAAGGTCGATAAAAGAAAAATATGAATAATATTAAAGAAGGAAAGCTTTTCCTAAACCTAGAGTAATACATATTCAAAGAGTGTCTTTTAGATTAAGAATCTGTTTTAGATTAAGAAACTAATAATAAACACATGAATTTCTATCTCAGTGGAAGCTCAGACCATACACTAACAATAACAGCTATACACGGGTCATGGCAAAGGTCACAAATTTGCTGGGCTGAGACATAATCATAGCTGTCGGAAGGTGTCCGATCTCGTCCGTCTTTTATCCCAAGACAAAGCCTATCGTCCGTCCTTTGTCTTATCATAAGACACACACACTTTTTTTTTATATTATACATAGAAAGTAATTAATCTTTGGGAGCGAACACAATAGATTTTCGAAATAAACAATTCGCACTAGAACAAGGCTCAGTCAAAAATCCAGTCCGGCATAGACCGAATGGTGCTAACCGATCCAAGGAGGTACAAATCAGTCATGATTTATTTAAACCGTAGAAAGTAGACAAATAAACCCTACGCATGTTAAACTGAATAATATATGCAGTGCACAAGTTTGTGCACCACTTTTTTCTCCATTAATTGTTACGAGTAGTTTGCTTTGAGGTATTTTTTTCATTAAAATTAGTAACATGAAATGCACCGCAACTTTTGATTTTCTTTAGAAAAATAAGTACGACATGCATCGCCCAAGTTTGTGCGCTGTTGTTTTCCATGGGTTATTATGTGTGGTTTTTGCTTTGAGTTTTTTGTCCAATTAATTATAAAGTGCACAAGTTTATGTACCACTACTTTGTACGAGTTTCTTACAAAATGATCAGGACATGCAGTGCATAGAGAATAACCGGGGCACCAAAAAGTATCATGCATATAACCAGTACACAAATAAGAAAGTCACATTACATAAGATTAATAATCAATATACAGAAAAATGCTTTGTGTACAGATAGTACACAAAAATAAATATTGTTGTATAAGACTAACTAGTGCATAAAAAAGTGCATTGTATATAACCAGTACACAAAAAGGAATAATCAGCACACACACAAAAAATTTACATAAGAATAACTTGTGCAACAAAAAAGTGGACTGCGTATAATCGATACAAAAGAAACACATATTACATAAAGAATCACTAGTACACCGCATATAACTAATGCATCAAAAGAAACACATACTGCATAAGACATACAAAAGTACACTTCATATAACCAGTACACGAAAAAGAAACTCATGTTGTATATGGATAATGAGTGGTACAAAACAATGCACTACATAAAAATAACTGGAAAAAATACACTATATAAAATAACGGGAATACTTGCACTAATATAACTAATAAATAAAAAATTATGTTCATTATGAACTGAAAGAATTATGTCTCTGTCATCATCTTCTAATTTTATTATCTATACTATTTTCATTAATAAGAAAACGTACAATAACATATAAAATACCCCGATTTATTATTATAGTTTTTTTTGAAGCATAGATTTATTATTATAGTTACTAAAAAACCCAGACAACTCACCCAAAGTAGAGAACTTATAACTACTAAGCTAAAATAAACAAGTAAAGGAAGACAAAAATTGTGGAAGCGAATGTTTATTCATGAGAGGCTCGAAACCAGGACCCTTAACTTGAAGGTTAAGTGTCTTATTTACAAGAATCATGAGGACTGGCCCCTCAATGAAACAATATTACAAAGTTGCAACAGATTATAAGGACTAGCCCCTCAATGAAATAGTATTAAAAAATTGGACAGTTTAATCAGTTACAAGCGGATTGCCTCCGAAACTATGACTGCCGACTTATTTACGTGCATACCATGACTACGAATAAATCTTCGTACGAGCGTGAGGTTGTGGGTACGCCTTCTTGAAGATCTGGATAGTTATATACCTAAGCTGGTGTTGATGTTGAATTTTTGACAAGGGCGAGAATCGTAAAATTTCCCTCTGCCCAACAATAGAAAAACATGTATTCACCTATATTTCTAGTCTTGTATCAAAATATGAATTTCGTACTTCTACATATATTCCGCAAGAGAATTAAGAATACAGTCTTCATAAATAGCTACATGTGATCTATACTGATCATGTAGCCTCTCTAAATATATATAAATATCTATGCAATATTGAACTAGTATCGAGTCGCAGAACTTCTACGGCTAAGTTCCATGAACTTATTTTGTACATGTTTTGATATTCAAGTTATTATCTGAACAACATCAATATACTACTGTATACACAATGGAGATAACATCCAAATGGTCATCTCCCAAGTCTAGCCGTAGTTGTCTCTCTTGGACGCGTCGTAAAACTAGCATTGTCCCTCAAGAAGGCGCCACTACACTTGACCAGTTCCTTGAGGATGCGTTTATGCCTCAACTCTGTTCCTTAGGGAAGCTTCACTACTAGAGTTTCGATCCTCGAGGACGCATCTCAGCCTTAGCTACGTTCATTGGGGAATCTCAACTATTCAAGTGTTGATCCTCGAAGACGCGTCTCAACTCAGGCTCTGATCCTTGAGGGAACGTCATAACTTGAGCATCGACCCTCAAGGTCGCGCCATATCACTAGCTCATGTTACGCTAAAGGGGCTAGATAAGGGCTAGCACCAACAGACTTATGGTGCTGGCTAAGTACCAACGCCAACCTAGAACACCATGGCGCTAGCCTAATGCTAGCGCCACACTCACCGTTGCGCTTGCCTAATGCTAGCGCCACATTCACCGTTGCGCTTGCCTAGTGCCAGTGCCAACTTAGTCTATGGCGCTAGAAATACTAGCGCCTCACTCGCCATGGCGCTGGCCTAATACCAGCGCCAATATTTGTTCTCTAGAAACAATGAACTAAGCCTTGCCTAGCTCTCAAGGAAGCGACGTCAATCACTTGCTCAGCTGTTGAGAACTTTTGCCTTAATCTTAGCTTCAAACACTTCCAAATTTGTGCCATTTATGAGCCTTGTAACTTCCAAGCTTACGTACACTTACTAAGCTTACTATTTTCACTAGCCTTAACACTGGTCAGTCTACTTAACCACTTAGTGAACTGAGAAACTTGCCTCACTAATTTAGAAGGTTATTGTCCCGACTTAAACGAAATAGTATTAGTACATGACTTTACTATTTTTCTACGAGACATCAAATATGTGATATTGATGTGTGTCATAGCACGTCAAAATTATATTCACTTTCTCACTTTAACAAAATTTGGATTAAGTACAGTAGTTTGAAGGATTCGTTCCACGGGAGGCTATTGTTGTTATTCTGTTTTGATATCTTAAGTAACAAGGGGGATTTTTCAGAATTTATGAAAGTACTAAAAGCTAAAACAAAAGCAAAGTAAATAGTTGGAAGTAATCAAGATGATGAAGATATTCGTTAAGGGATTGTATCATTCACAAAAATGTATTTGTATCAATAACTAGAATTGGTATTTAATCTCTCATTGTCAAAAAAGCCTAGAATACTTTGATCGCAAGAGTATCCCGTTTATTTCCAAATTCATCATAAATACATTAAAAAGATGCGAGTATGAATTCTACTTAGAGAACAACCCAACATGTAAAAAACATTAATCAAGTTTAATTCCCCATGAGTATTAAGTTTTGTGAAATAAGGCTAGTCAATGCAATTGAACGTGGAAAACACACTAATTCAATTTGACAAAGGTTATGATTCATGTGTGTTTGCTAGGATGTATCACTACAAGTGATAAGTGCTTAAGATACATTGAATATCAATTTCTTATGCTTTTTTAAGTTATTTCTCTTGTATTTTTGGTATATTACGCTTGATTTATGTTTTTTAGATACTTTGGAGGCACATGGAGTAAAAGAAGAAGAATTGCCAAAAAGAGCAAAATTGTCATTTCATCGACGACTGTTATTCGCAGCCAACCATATGCTAAGGGACAAGAAACATTATATGAAGAAGTTAGGCAGAGGGTTGTCGCATATCAAGGCAAGGGGTGCCTATATCCACCCATTTCTATTAGACCTAGAACCTAGGTCGAAACCAAGAAGCAGCTCAATTTCTTATTTTCAGTTTTCAGGCAAGTCTCTTCTCTCGACTGGTCACGCCGACAGGTTCAAATGGCTCGAGGGTCTTTGGCTCGATTTTGTGAATTAAAAGGTAGTAGAGAACATAATGAATTGAGTGAGAAGATTATGGAAATAAGATGAATTTGTGATGAGATGCCGTGAATTGAATGAACGGAAGTGGAAACATGGAAGAAAAGATTGTTCTCTTCCATCACTGCTAGCCATGGTCTGCTGGGGTATTGTGTTCGATGGATTGAGTGTAAAACAATGGTAGAGAAGACGGAGAGAGAGGTGCTGTGTGTTGGGTTTTTTTTTCGCAACAAGAACTCAGTGAAGGATTTGAGGTTGAGATCGAGAAGCTGAATCTGATTGATGGGTTTGAAGAGAAGGATACAGAGTTGGGTTGGAGTCAGATTTGCGATTGAAGGGTTCTTGAAAAGAGGAAGTGTTGTTGGTTTGTAAAGGAGTTGGAGGCGCTTTTGCCATAGATTTAGAAGAAGTAGAGTTCGAAGTGGTCCAGCTAAAAGAAGAGAAGACAAGATTGGGTTCTAGATGTCTAATCAGAAGATGGGTTTGTTTATGGATTTGAGTTGGATTGCAGAGAAAATTCAATTGAGTTGTTGAGGTCGAAAGCAAGAATGGGTTCAGTTGAAAGATGAAATTGGAACTGTGATTTTTTAGGATAGAGTGGACAGAGACAAAAAGTGTTGGAGAAAATGAGTTTTAAACTAAATGGTTTTGGTCTTGGATGCTCACTCATTTTTTTGAGTGAATGAAACTCTTTAATTTATTCCCACATTGGGTATTCTAAAGAAGGATTTCCACTTAGGGTGGAATGGAGTGGGAAAACAATACATGGACTAACTTATGTAATGGGCTAACCTATGTATTGGGCCTACGAATTAGACATCATCCATGATCCATTATTTTACAAGAAATCCTAAACCCTAAAGGTTTCCAAAACCCTAATCTTTTCTCTATAAATATAAAACGGTTTTTAAATTTAAAGAGAATCCCAAAAACGATTTTGATTGATTATTTCCTTTCCTTCCCTGTTGCTAAGTTCAAGAGTAGGTAGTCTGTATTGTGCTAATACAAGCTATATCGGGCAGTCTTATCCTGGACACATCTTCGCACGTTGGGGTTTAGCATTGCTCTTCTCGAGTATACCCGCGAACTAATGTGTTAAGGACAACTTGTTGAACCTGTGATTCTGCCCTCGTAGTTGTCCGTAGTAGAGTTTTCAATTCAATTCAGTTATGTATATATATTATTCTGATAAATCTAACTTTGTTGTTCATTTTTCCAAGATTCCAACAATCTTAACACATTAGATTTTATCTCGTAACAATGAGAAAGAACGATGTTGAAAACTGTGAAGTTCAATGGAAAGGGTTTCAAGAGATGGCAATTCAAGTTGCTATTGTGGAGATACGGGGAGCTTATCCGTTTCGTCAAATCGATCACTTCCAATATAAAATAGATAAGTATCGATAACTTTTGGTTATTTATGAATCATTGATGTTGATATTATATTGGAATACAAAGGATATTAATTGTGAAGGGAAAAACAAAAGTGAGTTTTTTGGTCAGCTGTAGAGTTTCGAGTATATCTCTTAACTTAGATGGAATTTAGACAAATCCTTTTAACCGAATGTAGTAGACATCCTTATAGTTACCCACACCAAATTTCAGAATTTTTGGAGTTGTAAAAGTATTTTTTAGGTATTTTACAAAACTGAAAAACGTTCCTGAAAAATTCTGACGGGCAGAAAAATATTGTTGACTAAATTAGGTTTTCTATCGTATCTATGAGTTTTAATTTTTTTATAAAATAACTCATGTGGCATATTTTATATCCTTTAATATGTGGTGCACAATGTTGACATAACTTGATTTCTGTTGTTAATGTCTGTGTAGATTATCCCGAATTTAAGATTTGATGGAAGCTCCAGTAGTGATGTTAAAGGTCATGCGGCAGGCGTCACTAAGGTTCTTTGACATCTATGTACAATGCTGTCCGGTGTATGTAAGGAGCTTTGGTGAAGTTACAAATGCTAGAGTTATCATGGACAGAGATACTAGGAGGTCAAGGGGCTTTGGATTTGTCGGCTACACTTCTGAAGAAAATGCTAGTCAAGCTCTATCTTCGATGGACGGCCGGGATCTTGGTGGAAGGTCTATCCGTGTAAGCTATGCCAATGAGAGATCTCCTCGTAATGGTGGCTATGGAAACAGTGTCTGAATAGTCAAGAGACACCAAAATAATTTATGCAAGTTTTTTGTATTTTCTTTTCAACTTATGAATGTTTTAAGTGCAGCAGTAACCCACTGAAGAACCAGCGTCATATCGGGTGAGATCACGACCAGCAGATGTTGTGTGCTACACGTCTCATCCTTGCAGTACGCAATATGCAGGTTCTTTTATTTGTACTTTCAACGGTATTCTGTGCACTAGCACCGGTATCATTAGCAACAGGTGTAGCAGCAACACGGAAGGTACAAGCAGCATCAGCACTAACAAGAATGATAGATGGTAGTACCGGTACTGGTAGCATAGAGAAGCCAGGTTGCAGAGATAGGTGTGGGAATATTCAACCTTATTCCTCTAAATTTAGAAGCAAAATTTGAGAGAACAGGGCTTCGGTGATGAAAGTATCACAACAGAGTCATATCTGAACTTGAGGTATGAAGGTACACACACAGCTATCATGGTGAAGAGACAAAGCGACGTAGGGTCTGAAAATGACTATGCTGTAGAATTTCCGAAGTTGCTCCAACAAGAGTATTGGTTTAAATTACAGAACAGGAAGATCCTTATCTGCGATGTAAGGGTTCGTGGAATAGGAGTTACTAATATCTTGAATCTTCGACCGCTAAAAATTGTTACCGGTGTCCCAGAATTGCAGGGCGTTACAAGATCTAAGTCGGGAATGGTTGGCATGAGACACCGTTATTTAAACTTGAAAATCTGGGTCATGGGAATGTCTTGGAAGGTCCTGCCATTATTATGAATGGTAATAGCACTGTTATTGTAGAACCCGATTGTAAAGCAATTATTACTGAATATGGTAATATAAAAATCGAGATTAATTCTGCTCCAAGCACTGTAAGAATAGCAGGCGATGTTGTAGATGTAGTGAAGCTTTCGATCTTCATCCACAGATTACCTTAAGAAGTTGGGTCTAGAAGTTGCACTTACCCCAACAGGTGTGAAATATTTGCATGAGAAGGCTTATGATTATGATATTGGAATATATTTTGAAGCAAATGGACACGGAACAATCTTGTTCTCTGCAAGTTTCTTATCTTGGTTGGAAACAAGAAATAAAGAGCTTGCTTCTACATCTGAAGGTTTAGAACAGCAACTTTCAGTTAAGAGGCCATTGGCAGTTAGTGAATTGATCAAACAGGCAGTTGGGGATGCTTTGAGTGGGGTGCTTTTGGTGGAGGTCATCTTACGGCATATGGGATGATCAATCCAGAGGTGGAGTGAGCTTTATCAGGACTAAGGTTAAAGTCATGGACAAAGCTGCGGTTATCACAACAAATGCAGAAACTGAGGTAGAAGAAAAAGGCCCTCTTGTTTCTTGCGCCTCTATGGACTCCATTTGGATACAACCAAATAACGGAATAGGTAGAGTAATTTATACTCTACTAAGGTACGTGCACCATTTTCGATATTTATAATTTATATTCACAGAGAATGGTTTAAGTAGGAATACTGAATCAATTGATACCAAAGGTGATTATTTCTTTGAAATGTTGTTTGAGCTGGGAAAATTTGAATGTCGGCATAACGCTTAGCGAGACATTAGTTTGGGGACCTTACACCTCACCTGTGGGGGTGTAAGATGGAAACAAGTATTTGTTTGATTTCTCAAGAAGATTTATAAAAGACCCTAGAATTATATGTGTCCTACCGTGTAGACCTTCAATTGTGGGGGGTCTAAGGTCTGAATGAAGAGTCGACTTCTTTAGCAAATCAGTGCACATGTTAATCCCTTTGTTACTTGTTTTACAACTACTAACAATTTTTGTTGTTTAAAGTTTGACAGGAAACTAATATGTTGTTGAAGTGTTCTAAAGGATCAGAAAGAACCAAAATCATATTTTGATGATATAGTTTCTGTCAAATGTGTGTTGTAAAATTAGGTGTGCATGTTTTCCAGTTTATCCTGGATAATTGCAGGGTTGCTCTGATCACAGGACCAGAAAATTGGGATGCTTGAGGTACATATTTAATTTCAAATATGTGATATATATATGGCACTAATCTTTTGAGGAAGATGTAATGAGCGTACTAGTAAGTAGTACATGTATCTTGTGTATTCCTTTATATGCTTTACAACTACTAGAAAACATGTAATGTTTGTGATTTGATTGAAAGACTAAATTTTTGTAGACACGTATGATCTAAAGGATCATTGAAACCAGAAGAAATTCTGACGGAAATGGTCATTGTCAAACTTGATACGTTTAATGTATGTTGTAAATGTGCAGTGCATTCGGTGTACAAATACATTTGTGACCCAGAAGATAGTGGGATGATCTAATCAGAAATTTGCAGTACTTGAGGTACATTTAAAATTAGTATGTGCATGATATATATTGGACTGACCTTAAGAGATGTTGTGATTTCAGGCTTTGAAGAGTCTTAGCCTATATGTGTGCCCTCTTAAGTTGTATCAGCAGTTGGAAATATTCCAACAAACATGAGGAACTCGACTGAGATGAAACCAGAGTTCGCTCGCTTAATTTAAAGCATGAGAGGAAGTTGAATGAATAAATCCTTTTTTGGAAGGCATTCCTCTGTGATCGAAGCCTGTGGCCACCATTGCTGAAACTCAATTGACTATGTTAGTCTAAAGTAAATGAGAAATGGAAAAGTCTAGACAAACTCAAAGAATGCGGCTAATTCGGTAAGACAACTACTCTCTAATGAAGTGATTTTTATAGACTTAGTAAAGTCAAGAGAAAAAACAGTGGATCCTTTGACGAAAGGATAACCTAGAGAGATAGTTTGTTACTGCATCGAGGGGGATGGGGCTTAAGCTCATCAAATAAACTTACCATGAAGGAGACTCAACCTTGCTGAATGGAGATCCCAAGATCAAGGTTTCGAATGAGACAACTAATTTGTGGTGGGTTAAAGGAAACACTATCAGAGAATTTCATGCTCTGTCCCTTCCCTATGGTGTAGACGTGATAGTGTGACTGCATGTGAGGATGACTTTTCAAAAGTCTTAATGAGTTCTATAGTTTCAATTTAAGATTGAAGTGGGGTGTAGCAGTAACACTCTTGATAGAACTCACCTATCTGAATGAGGAAGTGTGCCGCTTCCTATAAGAATTTGAGCGAATTCTTTAGAACATTCTGAGAAACGGGATATGTCCAGGGCCAAAATGGACACAACGGCACGAACTTAGCAACGCCAGGAGGATATCATGCGTGGCTGTTATCGCAAATTGTATCAAACGCTAGCAGTTCAAGACATCGCGTTTACTGTCTCTAGCAAGTAGTTTCGGTAACTTCTCACTAAGTAAAGGTTCAAGACCTCATGGACACCTTTGCCTATATGGTATTTTCCGCATTCTGATTTTTTTTTTCTTCGTTTTTTACCGAGATTTCATTCATGTGGGGGATTGTTGGAGAAAATGAGTTTTAAACTAAATGGTTTTGGTCTTGGATGCTCACTCATTTTTTTGAGTGAATGAAACTCTTTAATTTATTCCCACATTGGGTATTCTAAAGAAAGATGTCCACTTAGGGTGGAATGGAGTGGGCAAACAATACATGAACTAACTTATGTAATGGCATAACCTATGTATTGGGCCTACGAATTAGACATCATCCATGATCCATTATTTTACAAGAAATCCTAAACCCTAAAGGTTTCCAAAACCCTAATCTTTTCTCTTTAAATATAAAACGGTTTTCAAATTTAAAGAGAATCCCAAAAACGATTTGATTGATTATTTCCTTTTCTTCCCTGTTGCTAAGTTCAAGAGTGGGTAGTCTGTATTGTGCTAATACAAGCTATATCGGGCAGTCTTATCCTGGACACATCTTCGCACGTTGGGGTTTAGCATTTCTCTTCTCGAGTATACCCGCGAACTAATGTGTTAAGGACAACTTGTTGAACCTGTGATTCTTCCTTCGTAGTTGTCCGTGGTAGAGTTTTCAATTCAATTCAGTTCTGTATATATATTATTCTGATACATCTAACTTTGTTGTTCATTGTTGCAAGATTCCAACAGAAATAAGATGTGAGTATAGCCGAGAGTTTGAGAAGAAACAATGAGATGTTGTCGCTGAACTGTAATTGTCCTAAATGATGCCACCATGGTCTGTTGGTTGATGTGAGTTGAGATGTGGAGATGAATGGGTGTGTTCAAATCCGAGAGAGATGGTTTATGAAGCCTTCAAAAAGAACAAGTTGTGCAGTTCAGTGGTGGTGAAATGCAGAGAAGATATTGGGTTCTGTTATGCAAGAAACCAGTGAAGAAGAACTGGCAGAGATATGGGTAATGGTTTTATGGCAGTGAGACAATGAATTGTGAATGAATGAATGGCTTGATTACTAATGCACGGAAGGAGAATTAGTGTTAGAATTACAAACAAGTTCATGCCAAATTACCATCCGGAGATGCACATAGATTGCTCGATAGAATACCCCAAAGAACTGCCGTATGAATTTGAGGATGCATGTCAGTTCCAGAAGACTGACAGGCCTATTTGATTGTTTAGAATTCTGTTGGGCTCATTAACTTGTGGGCTGCCTCTTGAAATCCTGATTTGGACTAATAGTTAGTTTTGGGTTTGAGCTATGGGTATATGGACTTGACTTAAATTGGAAACTTAGAGCTAAACCTAGATTTGGAATTTGTGTTTTTTTTGGAAAAGAGTTATATAAGAGCAACTTCATCAAGAGGGAGAGCTATCCAGATTTTAACCTAGTTCTCTTCTCACCTTTTCTACTTCTTTTTATAGGTTTGCGCAGAGATGATTTCTCGACATCGAAGGTTTGCAATTTATTTTTTCTATTCAATTTTGTGAACTCCAATTTATTATGAGTAGTTAATTTTCTTTTATTGCTTAGGGAATATTTGATTACAATAAATGATTCTTTGATTAATAAATTAGTTGTCTCAATTTTATCGTTTATGATTCACTACAAATATCACCATGTATGATTTGAGTGTTTGTTTCGTTGAGTGGCCAATTGATTGAACTCACATTCATATCTATAGCTAATTTAGGGTTATTATACGCAAAAGTGATACTCCTTGAATAACAAGTAGCATAAATATGGTTATAGCTTGTAGTGATATATCCTTGTAATCATATGTGAACCATGACCTTTGTTAATTGAATTAGTGCGTTTTCCACGTTCAATTGTATTGATTAGCCTGATTTCATGATTCTTAATGCGTTTAGGGAATTAAACTTGATTAGTGCGCTTTCCACGTTAGGTTATTCTCTATAATAAAATTCATATTTGCATCTTTTAATGTGTTTGTTGATGATTTGATGAAATTTGCGAGATATTCTTGCGATCAAAGTATTCTAGGGCATTTGATAAAACGAGATTAAATATCAATTCTAATTATTAGTACAAAAACATGTTTGTGAATGAAAACAAAACCTTGACCAATATTTTTACTATTTGATTCTTTTCTACAATTTCCTTATTTTCTTAATTAGTTTAATTTACTTTTATTAAATCTGAAAAATCCCCTCTATTACATAGGTTTTCAAAACCAAATAACAACTCATACCTCTCTGTGGGAACGATCCTTTCTTACCCTTGTTTCATTATAAATCTTAAGTAGTGAGAAAGTAATAAATAATTTTGGAATGATACGACACACATCAACAAGCAACAACCACACTTATACTACTAGAAATCAGAATTCGTCAACTTTTTTCGTATTGAAAAACCTAATTTATCTTTAAAGAAGAAAACAAGTCATTGATTCCGGACTCAACCAATAAAGTGTTCAAATCATGCAAAAGTTATAAACATTGAATCATAAACGACATATATTGAGACAAAACTAATATATTAATCAAATACCATGTTTGAGAAATCAACTTTAATTATTAACCAATAATTAAGAAATTTAGCTACTCATAACTAAGGAGTTCACAAAATATAATTGAATTAAAGAAGATGAAAAATAAAGCAAACCTTAGAAGCGTGAAAGAGAATAACGGCTCTTGCTCCTTGCTCCCAAAAATCAGTTGTAAAAGTATGTAGAAGTTGTAGAGGACTCTCCCTTTTATAGCTCATCTTGTTTTCAAAACTAGGTTAAACTCTCTTACTCCAAATTAGAACCCAAGTCCAAAAAGTCCACCAACTAGCCCATACATGAGAAATAACCCACTAAAGTTTCTGTCCAAAATTAGTCATCGGAGGTTCAGAAAAGTGGCCGGAATTCGGCCGGAAAAATCATCGGAAAATAGTTCAGGTGACCAGAAAAACTGTCGTCGGTCACTGGTCAACTAATGGTCTTCTGTTAAGTACAACTGCTGACTAACGGTCAGGAGGTCAAGGTCAAAGTATAAAAATGTGAGTTAGCCGAGTCAGCTGGTCTGACTCAGACTTACTGGGTCTTACTCAAATTGGATCACTGAGTTAGTGAGTTGACTCGCCTGAAGTAAAATCTGGCAGAGTTTCCTCGGTATCTGGTTGTTTCCCGCCTGAAGTAAAATCGCCTGAAGCAAATTTAGGCCATTATTTTTTGTCCTTACCTGCAAATTCATTCATTCACGCAATCAAACCATTCATCTATAATTTCTTCTCTGTATCTCCTAATAGAACTCGTAGTAGATGAGAAATCACCATCAATTCTTTGCTGCACTCGAGTTTTGAGATCACCCCAGCTTTACATTTCTTGGCTAACAGCCAAACCCATCTTTTCGAACCACTACTCTGCTCTTCCAAGAACCACAGTCAATCTTCACAATTTCTCTGATTTACCCATCAATTTCTTCAACATATGCAAATCAACAACACCAACAGTACCCTAGAAGCAAGCCCTAATTCATTTTAACAATCGAACCCTCACTTCAAAACCCATCCCAAATTATGGCACCAATTAACAAAAACACTTAAACCCATCTTTTATTTCTTCAATCTCGAACTCAGAACCCATTTCAGCACACTCGAAACCACCATCTTGAATTCGAACCCATTTCTCTGTTGTGATTTCTCGAGCCACCTCACCGATCCACCATCTTCCTTTACTTCAAACCATGGCAGCAACTCATCTCAGATTCATTATCTAATCTCTATTTCAGCTCTTGCATTCGACCTATTTCTCTGTTGCAATTTGATTTCCACTCAGAACAACAATCAAAACCCAACAGCATTAGCGTCTTCATCTTTTGCTGTATTTTTATCCCTCTTCTCAGATCGAACCAGACTCATCCATCTCTGCCGGCGTGAGTTAGAGTAGAAATAAAAGACTTTGTTTATGGCAATGAACCTCATTTTTAGGTTAGAAAGTAGAACCGGGTTAAGACACCCCTCTTATGGACATAAAGTTTCTGCACACTAATAATAATAAGAAGTTAGATGTATCATAGAACATTATTCGCATGCTTAACTCTTGAGTTAGGAGAAAACCACCATATGAAAGAATTCAGGTTCGAGGGCGAATGTTTCGACTTCTGCCCCACCTATAGGGTTTTATGAATTTGCATTCAAAAGACGCACTTTGTGGTTCTCATGTGTGCAGGTAGGAATTAAGATAGAAACCCTGCACACGTTGAATGGTGGAAAGGGAAAACCTTTCAAATTATATTTGAATATCCCGTAGAAACGTGGGAAGAAAAATACATGTTTTCTGGTGATCTCTACGAAAGAAAATCAACCACTATGCGAGGATGGGAATGCTCACTCACCTTTTCATCCTATCTATAATCAGCACCACTCTCACAACGTCCCATAAAAACGTCTTCGGCTTCAACTGTAGATGATGAACTCTTGAACTTCATAGAACTCCGACAATTTCTAACTCTTTTCTTCTGAAATTCTTGTTGCTTAAAACTTCTTTATAGATTTCTTTTTTTCCCACGACTTTAACGAATAAATACAAAAAGAAATATACTAAAGCAATAAATTTTTTTTTGAGATAATAAAGTATTAAATACAAACTGAAAAATAAAAATAAACACAAAACATATGATGAACTAATATGGCCGTGGGAGAAGGACTTTACCACTTGATTCTTCACAACTTGTATTGTCTCGGTGTCATAAACTTCACAAAAATTTACTTCTTTTGATATTCATAACTTGCACTAATATAGTTCTCTAATACTTCTAAGTTCAGTTATTTCGGTAAGAACTCCGTATGTAATCGTAGCTAGAACTATATTAAGTGACTCTAAAATATCTAAAAGTTGGAGGTTTCATGCAAATAGTTACAAACAAGTTAAAAATTTTCTACCTAAAAATGGATACTTAAGAATTCTACATGCTTAACACTCCCCACACTTAAACTTTACATTGTCCTCAATGTAAATTGACTAATCCAATGTAAAATCAAGGTGGGAATCCTATAATAATATGAAAATCAGAAAAAAAAACATGAAAAACTAAAAGACATACTAAACCTATGGTTGCCTCCCATGCAGCGCTTGGTTTAAAGTTATCTGCCCGACTCTCTACTTGTTCGCTCCTACTCCTCCAAAGGGAGTGCTTCCACATACTTTAGTAAGCCCTATCCACGCTCTTAGCAAGAACGTGTCAACAAAGCCACATAGAAGCTAACAGAGTCAACAAAATCGACAAAGCTACGAAGAAGAGAACAAACCCGTAAAGTGCTAGTAGAGGCGCTAATAACGCCCACAACACAAGTGCCAGCCACGGCACAAGTGCTAGCCGCAGCACAAGCCCTATCCCTCGTCGTGCTGCTGCCGCATCCCACACTCCACTGCCGCAACCATTGCTGGGCCCATGCTCCATTGCCGCAATCATTGCTGCAGCCGCGACCATTATTGGGCCCACACTCCATTGATGTCACGTCAAGCTCCGCTGTTGCTGCTGCACCATTTTCTCGCTTAATCTAGCACCATTATTTAAGCCAAAACTACGATAAAATTGGCATAAAATCTACTAGAAACATTATTTTTACAACAAGGCTCATGGCTTTGAAGTCATGATCCCACCAACTCTTACGAGACATCAAATCATATTACAATGAGGGGATAAAACACGGGGTTTTCGTCTGGCGGTTTACAACAACATGGGTGTAGCACTACCCTATGATAATGAAGTTACAAAGTCATTGGTAAGTTGGAGCGATTGAAGAGATACTGGAGTCATGGTCTAGAAGTTTCCAGAAACTTCCCAGACACAAAGTGGACGGTTATTCCCACAACCTCCACTTCCCCATCTCCTCACAACTACCACTACTTTACAAAGAAAGTGTGTGGTACCAAATATTATAAATATGCTGCTTACCCAATTCTAAAATAACAGAACAACAAGAAACAAGCCACAGACGGAGAAAAGATAGAAATCATTCTCAAGCTCTGCTAGTTTTCCATCACAACACACAATTCCTTCAACTTCCTTTGCTTTCCTCCTCTGAGATCAACCTATATCCTCTTTTTGTAACCAAAGCAGAACAAATACAGAAATACACATCACCAACATCAAGGATCATGGTAGTCTCTAATCCTTCACCTACAAGTTCATCTCTCTGATTTGATCCATTCTCCCCCTAAAAATGAGGACATCGTAGAGATAATGAGCCAAAATAGTTTCAATATAAGGAATTGAAGCATAAATCATAAAGTTCATAAAATATGTCTATTAGCAACCTAAGTATTCATTAAAAAGTGTTTTGGTTCATGGAATATGGTTTAGAAAAGATATGGGTCGTTTTGCGAAAATGTCGTCAGAAACGTTTTTACATAACCCTCCGGAAGAACTGAAACTGGCGCTAATTGGTGAGGAATTTGGAGAATATTTATATACCAAATGATTCATATGGATATATAGTACAACATACTAAAAAAGCGTTCCAATTGGAGAAGCGAGCTAATAAGAGAAGACAAAACGGTCGACTACATGACAGCTAAAAACCTACATAATTCTGCCCGGAAAAGTTTTAGACGCTCGGTGTCAGGTATTTTTCACCTAGCAAACGAACTCCAAATTCAGAAATTCTTTTTGAAGAAGTTATCTCTTCTTATTATCCAAATAATTAGAGGTCAACCACCTCATTCGACTTCAGACGAGGATTCTACGACCATTACGGCAGGAAGACCTGAATCTGAAATTTTCTGACAACGAAAATCGCCAAAATTATTCATGAAATCATGCATGGTTCTCCATGTTTTGGGGGTATAAGAGTTATAATTATGTCATTATGATTCTAAAACAATGGATAAGACCTAATTTGATCTGCAACAACTCATCAGAAGCAGAAGGCACCACACAATGTGATTCACCACCAAGTTCTTCGTTTTCAGCCCCGGATTCTCCAATCACTTCAGTATGGGATTATTTTCTTAAGGTCCCTAGTCATCTTTGTCTTCTTACTAAGTGCTTCCAATAATAACATGCTTTCTAACATCGAAGTATTCGCGTTGCTAACCATCTAAGCACAACAATTATTCACAAGAATCAAAATCCACCAAAGTCAACAAGACATGGAATCGTTATTCAGGGATTTCTAAAGGAAGCTTTACTCACGAAATAAGCATCTGAAGCACCAGGAACAACTGGGACACCAAATTCAAAGGGTTAAATACTCAAGTCACTCTGACAAGTTACGCCCCCAGGATGTACAAATATATTCATCAAAGACAAGGCATAAGTACCCGCGGTCTCTTCGTTCCAGATTGACGAGTATCGTTTGCTATATTATCAAACACGAAGAAATTTGGGAGCCACGACTGCAAAAGATAAATTAAACATTTAATTACTGAGTAAAAAGGATGATTCGAGATACCTGTATCAAGGTGATTATAAATTCGTGCCTCGCTCCAGAAGTAATTTTCAAGTCCGTCCAAAATGCTAATTCATTCTCCAAAGGCTCACCACATACATCAGAAGGTTCACTAGACACGAGTCCTTAAGTAGAGTAAGTTGCATATTTTAGAATCAACATTCGACACGATGACGAGATCCCTATCCAAGTAAAGCAACCAGGGATACAACAATCAAACCTTGTCATTCATAAAGGTCCAGAAGAGGCTACTACTACAACCATTTTGTGACCCAGAGTGTCCGCTGCCAATTTACCAGCAACAATCATATAAATCCAGATTACGACATGATTCTGGTACATCCATGGATCCACAACAATAAGTCAAGACTTGACGCATCTCTGTATAATCGTCACCAACGGACTCACCGGTATGCGTCAACGAGCCAACAGGCTCTAAAGATTGCTCATCTCCAGAACATCACTAAGCAACGTGTATGGACACTGAACGACTGCATAGAGGAAAGGTGATGTTGTACACCCATGTATTTCGCCTACAAGTAAGTATTGTTTAGCAAATCTCTTTACAACTAGCTGTCCTGCGTCCCATGAAGTCTTGGGGACTTGACACGAGTGCCAACCCCACCATAAATTGATGGTTTGAAGAGGAAGATGATCATTTTCAAAAGTTTATTAAATGGATAGAGTCATCTCTACTGAGAACTTTAAAACCAATAACCCAAGCATCCTTGAAATGTGTCATCAACCTGAGATACCGAAACCCAACCCTTTCCAAATTGGAGACACTACTGCCTCTCCTGGGAAAACCCACATCTAATCCTTAAAACTATATTAGGTGAATGCTACAAACTTGTCAACACCAATAAGCCAATAGGGGTAATCGTACATGGCATGAGGCTTAAAGCTTTCAATTCTTAAACACTCCAGCACCCTTGACTTGTAAATACTTAAGCACTTTGTCACCCTAAGCAACATTTTCCTGTTTTTGCAATTCCTCGAAAATAATTACAACACCTTGCATTCATGCTTAGGATTTCAATTGAATAAAGTATTATTTCTTTATCTAGAAAAATCCTTTTTAAACCATTCAAACTCTACCTACTCAAAATCCCGATGTAAAACCACAAAAAAAAATTGGGTACCTCAGAAATACATAAAAACCATCAAAACCAACTGCTCGGAAAGAAATCCTTTAAGACTGGTTCAGAGCTATCATTATATTCTCTCTTCACTTGTGCAAGGGCTTCAGTTGCAAGCCTCAACTCTCAGAATAGTCTTTCAGCATCACCTCTATCCTTGGTAATCACTTCTAAGCCGAAGATGCACCTACTTTCTCCAAGTTCTCCTGAATAGCTCACATATGACGACAAAGCCATTCGACAACAAGCTTAGCTGTCTCAGCTTCCTCCAAGAGTCGGCTCCTATCAAACTCAAAGTCAAAGTCAACTTCAGCGTTCAAATACTCAATTAGTACAACTTTTATTACATTGGTATCTTACGCAACGCCGCCGCTTGGAGCACCAACTTCAACAAACTGCATCCGAAGGATCGCAAGAACCACACTTGGGGACTGAATATTTACACAAGATCCCCTCGTTGTCAATAATATCTCCAGCCTATAAGAGACGGTCAACCATGGAGTTACTATCTTGACAAGGCCTTCTACTCTCCAAAGACATGCTGCAAAGAAATCTTCACCTCTCCTGACTACGTCATCAGATCTGATAGGCGCCTGCAACTCCTGACGAGGATGAGACACATCCCAAGTCTACTCCATAAAATACAACTTCGGTAACCAGAAAGGAAAATGACAGGGGACTTCTCACCTATCCCATCCCCTATCACAATCAAGGATTCAAAGGATAGCTTCAGAGATTCCTCTGGGAACATAGTCTTTGAAGATACCCGTGGAACTACGTCGGCGACAGAACACCTCCCATCTCATCCTCTTTACCCTTGGTGTTTTCAGAGGAATTCGCTTATATGAACATTCCAAGCATATCATCATCACGTCCAAGAAGGGAGAACAAGCTTATAAACCGAAGTGTCACAATTAGACACAGTTTCATTCATTCAACGCTCGCGAAAAATGTTGCAGTTGCAACTCAACAGCCTGGGCGCCAATAGGGACTCCAACTACAATTAAAGTTTTTGCTCCAGCCATAACGCGCGAAGACAACAACAACAACAATATGAGATATAAACCTCCATAGCTTCCCTTGCATGATTAGACCCTAAAGGCATGGACTCATGATGATACTACTAAATAATCAATCGTCGAGCAGCAGACCAAAGTAGCTGCACCTGGGGACTGAAGGCTTCTACATTTTCAAAGGTTTAACTCATCCACCTCCTTCAACAAGAGTATTTAATCAACAACGGTAGTACCAACAAGACCCCATTCATATCATCCTAACGAGAGCTTCTATACATCAGTACCTCCGCACAACTCAAAGAGAGCGTTGGTGGTCGGTGATGGTCAAACAAGGATTTTTTCTTTAAATCCATGGTCTCGTAGCACCATCAAATTAGAATTCCTGGTAAAATCCAACTACTAAGCTCGTTGATTTATTTTTCTTAGTTGCAGAAGCATGAAATAAATATGTATAAAATTCTGACAAGTTATCGGAATTATGGATATGTACTCCCATCTTATATTCTGTAAGAAAATTGAGAATGCATATTCAGCTCCTGGCTAAATTATCCTTGAAACTCTTTTGTGCATATATGCACCATATAAATTTCAGAGTTAAACCCAAATAAATCCTCGTTATTTCATGTGCATCCGTGCGAACTACTTGTATAAAACAGAACGACTGGTAATACAAAATAACAAATATTTAGGATAAAGGCTAATGACCATATATGAATATAATGCAAACTAGATGCAAGTCATCTGAAAAACAAAATAGCGAATATTTAGGATAAAGGCTATGACCATATCTGAATATAACGCATACTAGATGCAAGCCATCTGGAAAAAAAAAATAGCAAATATTCAAGATAAAAGCTATGGCCATATCTGAATTTAAGGCAAACTAGATGCAAGTCATCTAAAAAACAAAATAGTGACTATTTAGGATAAAGGCTATGGTCATATCTGAATATAACGCAAACTAGATGATGGTCATCTAAAAAAACAAAAACAAAAACAAAATAGCGAATATTTAGAATAGAGGCAATGCCATATCTGAATAAAGATTGCTAAATCGGATGCATACCATCTAATTACAGAACCGCATCGAACATTATCTCAAGTTGCAAAGTTCCACGGCTGAATCTCTTGATTATGTTCCGTATGCACTGCATAAAAGTTAAGCACTTCAAGTCACAATTGAACTTGTTTCAAGTCGCAGAACTTCTACGGCTGAATTCCTTGAACTTGTTCCACATATATCAAAGCTCAAATTCTAAGTCATCTAGTGTTCTGACGGTAGCAATGCCTCAACACTCATCTTAGTGTTCACAACTAACACTCATCTTCATGTCTGGCGGCAGAATCACTGCCCCCACACTCATCTTAGTGTTATGACGGTATCAACGCCTCAACACTCATCTTAGTGTTCACGGCTAATACTCATCTGTATGTCTGATGGCAGAATCACTGCCTCCACACTCATCTTAGTGTTTTGACGACACCACTGCCTCAGCACTCATCTTAGTGCTCATGGCTAACACTCATCTACATGTCTGATGGCAGAATCACTGCCTCCACACTCATCTTAGTTTATGACGGCACCACTGCCTCAACAATCATCTTAGTGTTCATGGCTAACACTCATCTACGTGTCTGATGGAAGAATCACTTCTTCCACACTCATTTTAGTATTCTGACGGCAGTAATGCCTCAACGCTCATCTTAGTGTTCTGACGGCAACATTGCCTCCACACTATCTACAACCAATTAATGCTCCAAATACTTAAAAGTACTATCACAGAAAGAGCAAAAATTGCTCGGCCAACTGACACTCTTCTAGTAATATTTAGCCATTAAACCATAAAAGACATATTTTACTTCGTCTGGCAGACCACCATCTAGTGCTTACCACACAACATTACTCGTTCCGCGCTAAGCAGGGGACTTAATGTTGACGTTGGATTTTTCACAAAGAGAAAAACAATCAATTTAGGTAATTTTCATCCTAGGGATAAAATAGTCATTTTATATATCAAGGGGTAAAATGGTAATTTTATAATTACAGGTGAAAAGCCATATTATCAAGATTTGGACTAGGGTTAAAATAGTCATTTTTCCAAAAAGTCGAGCGAAAATGGCACAATGGTCATTCTCAGATCTTATATTATTCTCGAATAAATGTGCTACTAAATACATCATACCATCTAATTGCAGAATCGCATCAAACATTATCTCAAGTTGCAAACTTCCACGGCTGAATCGCTTAAATATGTTCTATATGCACTGCACAAAAGTTAAGCATAAATGCTAACAATTAAATCTCATAAAACTGAGAAACCATAGGCCAAAGTTATGGCCATGACATTAGCAAAATATCAACAATAATGGCATATAGGCGATATCCCTGCATCAACAAATACATGCTTTAATAAGCCCTAGCCACGCTCCTAGCATGAACTTGTCAACAAAGCCATATAAGAGCTAACGGAGTCAACAAAGTCGACAAAGCTACGAAGAAGCAAACAAAGCCATGGAGTGCTATTAGAGGCGCTAACGACGTTAGCAGTACAAGTGTCAGCCGCAGCATAACCATTAGCGCTAGCCGTGCTGCTGCCGCGTCCCACACTCCACGGCCGTAACCATTGCTGGGCCCATGCTCCATTGCCGTAACCATTGCTGCTGCCGCGACCATTGTTGGGCCCAGTTTCATTGCTGTCGCGTCAAGCTCCATTGCTGCTGCACCATTTCTCTCGCTCAAGCTAGCACCATTATTTAAGTCATTGCTACGACAAAATTAGCATAAAATTTACTATAAACATTATTTTTACAACACGGCTCATGGCTTTGAAGCCATGACCCCACCAACTCTTACGAGACATCAAATCATATTACAATGGAGGGATAAAACATAGGGTTTTGGTCTGGCGGTTTACAACAACATGTAGGATTACCCTATGACAAGAAAGTTACAAAGTCAGTGGTAAGTTGGAGCGGTTGAAGAGATACTGGGGACATGGTCTAGAAGTTTCCAGAAACTTCTCAAAGACAAAGTGGACGGTTATTCCCACAACCTCCACTTCTCCATCTCCCTACAACTACCACTACTTTACAAGGAAAGTGTGTGGTATCAAACATTATAAATAGGCTGCTTAGCCAATTTTAAAATAACGGAACAACAAGAAACAAGCCACAGACAGAAAAGAGATAGAAAATCATTCTCAAGGTCTACTATTTTTCCACCACAACACACAATTCTACACACAATTCTACACACAATTCCTTCAACTTCATTTGCTTCCCTCCCCTAAGATTAACCCATCTCCTCTCTTTGTAACCGAAGCAGAACAAATATAAACATCCTACTTGGTTGGATTTATTTTATACGATTTTGACCCTCAAACCTAAAAAAAAAATACTTTAACAATACATTGTTTTGCCTAGGAGCAATTCTTAGGTACAAACACTATGACAAGAGACAAGGAAGTGCACAAGTTTTAATGTCGACAACTACAAGAACAACCTATTATAAAGATCACACAGTCAAATTTGCACATCATTCGAAAAATTTAAATATAAGCATCTAATGAACTTACACAACACAAAAGCGTACACAACGCATCATATATTTATACATACATCTCTATTAGGTAGAGATTTGGGGAACCATCCCGGTATTTCAACCAAAACACATAAATGTACTGAACACATCCTATAGACATCTCACTAGAGTTACCATTTAGGGAACACACCCCGGTACTCCACTAACTTTCTCACATGTGATATCATACTATAACAAAGAGGACCTGTTTCAAATCATGGTTAGACTCATCTATTTTTCAACCAAATCGTAGTGCGAGCTTAAAAATGATATATGCAGTCATAATTTTCCATTACCAACACTGCCAAGATAAAGAATCTTATTTACAAGAAAAGTAACACATTGACATGTTCCCCGATTCACTTAAAATAAAACGTACGACCACCACAACATTCATCGATTACCGATAATAGTGAATTTGTGACACCCAATTTAATTTAGTCACCCATTAAATCTAATCAGTACGAATAATTATTTCATAACCCTTTCTTGATCGTATAATGTAAATAAATATAACAATCCCATTAAGAATTCAACTTACGAATCTGAATGGATTGAAGTAGTAGAGAATATTGTTGGTCATTCCATTGACCACAAACAATAAGATACAAAGCTTAATCAAGGTATTAGGCATCACTATTATCAATCCATATACAATGACCAAGAACAAAGTAGATCAACGACTTAAACTAGGTTTTATTAGATTTATTTCCATATGGCCCAAGAATTCCAGTGGTATGTTAAATCTTTAGGTTTTCAAGTTAACATTGTTCCTAAATCTGATTTAATAAAGAGTCCAAAGAAAACTTGCCTTAGCTTCGATTTGCCTTAGCTTCTATTCTGCGCATTCAGTATCAAATCTTCTCAAGAAGAAACTGAGCTACCAATCAATTCCTAAAGCACAATATAAATTTGAAATCACAATTAAATCCTTGATTAACAAACAGTATGTAAATGACAAGGAATACCCATTAATACTTACAATCTATTGCCTACTTAATTATTCTCCTTAATATTTCCCGACACCACATCTGTCATTTCTCCCTTCGTTTTTTTCTTTATTTCAACTGATCGTTCCAGGGGAGATCTTTTCTTATCTTATAAATTCCAATAACCTAATTAGGATTAGGATACTACTAGGTAACCATTTAAATTGGTTAAGGGACAACTACCGCCTATAAGGAATAGCTTATAAATTATAATTTCTTAGAATTAAATTTTTTACCAACCAAAATGTATTTAAGCTATACTAATTAGCTTTATAGAAAGATGGGGCATTATAGTCTACACCGCTAGAAAAGATATTTTCATCTTCAAAATCCAGTTGACCGCAATAATAAAGAGATGTAGATAAAAATAACTATGAGCATCCTCAAAGGTATATGTTGCATGAAAGTATGTAACTCACTGCGCTTTCTAGATAATGATGTTTATATAGCTAATATGCCCTATTTCTAATCTCTTAAACTACAGAAAAGGCTCAATAATATCAAGCAAAATTTTCTTTTCTCCCGACACTTATCTAATTGAAAGTACAAAGACATACTTACAATTCTGTAAGCAATAGCCTACTTAAATACCACAAACTATAGTTGTGTACCTCTAAAATAACTGAGAATTGCATTTCTATGCAAAACAGTACTCTCACGACATAAAACTTACATCAGTTCTCTATTCGTACTGTAATTTGTTTATACGAATATAGTGTAAAGAGTTAGATAACATGTAAGACAAGAACGTTTCAGAACTCACCTGTTACCGTGCACATTACATATATTAAAGAACACAACCTTTACTAAAAAGGGTTTTTATGAGCGATAAAGATGTTATCCAAGAGGTCCCGAGGCGTACACAACACCTCAAACACAACAACTGAGAACGAACTAAAAATGCATATACATTTATCTACACATCAACAATCAAAAATTTGTTTTGATATAACAAAATGACACCATGGACATCTTTACCACTTCTAAATTAGTCAATTTCACATAATTCAGTGATCAGTTCCTTCGATACCACCATAAAAGTGTCAACTGAAGTTATAAGTAGCGATGACATTAAAATAACCAAACTGAATCTACCACATACCACCAACGACGATTACTACCATCCACAAGAAAAGTGACCACCACTGAAGATCCATTCTCCTCATAATCCATTGTAAAAATATCAAT
>JAJJMC010014301.1:9759651-9796951 GCA_023531435.1 Papaver californicum | reverse complement strand
ATTAACTGATTGAAGGTTCATTTATGGGAAGCCTTGAGTACTTAGAAATTAGAATAAAAATAAATATAGCCCTAACTCGGCAAATTTACATTTCAATTTGTAGTTGGTGGATTTATTTTTTATTTTATTTTTTTTGTAACCAGGAACCTAAATAACCTTGCCTTTAACTGACAAAGATGCCACCGCAAACACCGAAACATCTCAAATCCTAATTAGAAGTCCCAAACTCTAAAATTAGAAAAAGAGATAGCAAAACAAGTAAACAACAGTAACAACTTATAAGCTACAAGGAGTAAATTTTTTAAAAGGTACAAAATTAAAGACCCAAAACCAACAAAACCTAGAAGACGTTCTTCACATATATCATCTCTTACACCATCCAGGCACCTCTTCAGCTAAACCAAAAATTACTTGCCAATGCAACCAATCAGAATCTGGCAATATATGGTGCTTTCTCAAGTGTACTACTGTAACCTTAGGTGTTCTATCTTTGCTTCTAAGAACGATCTAGCTCTACTCATATCTTTTCATTAATTCTTCGTTAAGGATAATCAATATATACTCCTTATTGCTACCTTATAATGACGAACCAGATGGAGTAATTCTCGGTTTATAGGCTAGTGTACTTGAGTTTTTAGTTTCTCAGTAATAGTTCATCAAAAAATAAGATATATATCAAGTAACTCCACAGTAACTCAAGGAGTTCTCATTGGGTTCCAAAATTATAGACTTAATTTGTCTAAGGAAAGCATTTACAATATCCAGATGGTTTCCACATTATTACCTCGAATGGTTCAGGCTCCACAAAAGTGATTTCTTAGTAACACAATTTAATTAAACAAAATCTGAAGGCAAATTGATGTAACGGAAGTACGGAACTGATCTCATACGTCAATTATCAAGAGACAAACCTAACCTTCCATTTCAGCGACATATGCTTAGGAATGATGTAACAGGACATACCCCATACATCAACCATTTAAACATCGTATCAAGCTGCCCATTTTAAAACACACATGATACAAAAGAACATACCTCGTCTCAGCGATATAGCCTAGGAATGATATAACAGGTCATACCTCATATATCAATCATTTAAACATGTAATGTGCCATTTTAAAACGCAAATGATACAACAGGACATACCTCATTTCAGCGATACACGCTTAGGATTCGAATATATCCTATATTGTACAATTTAGAGGCCCATGTGAAGCCCGAAAAACAATAGACTTAGGTTTCATGTAGCTAAATATTCACACACACATATCTCCAAACAAAAAGAGCAGTCCAATAAGAAGTTGTGTAAAGAAAAGAAAACTCTATGAACAAAATCAACATGATTGCTTACTGTTACGGAAACTTAATAACACATGAACCTTGCCTATAATTTTGCATAAAAATAAAATAAAATAAAATATTTACAAATTGATATAATATAATTTCACGAACTAGACGAAGCAATAAATATTCTCAAACAACACAGTAAGCATGCCAGCAACTTTACCGTGATTAAATGATCACTCTAACAATATCCAGCGAAAATATTGGAATACAATGTTCCCATTCATTCAAATAGTGTGGTTAACCTTATAAAGGTATGATCACTTCACATCAAATGTTTACTACATGAGCACAATAAATTAATCTAGAAGATCACTCACCAGAATCACAGTTATCTTAATACATTGGACCACTAGACAATACATTGCATGATAACACAATGCAAATTATGGGAATTGGTTATTTTCCTAATCCAACATGATTTTAAAAGTAATTTTTACTCGTTCAACCGAATTCATAACCAACCCGAAAAAAAACAATCATAACATCATTTGTTGTAAAATAATTGTAAATGTACACACTTATTTTTTCAATAATGCACCTAAGTCATGGACATAATATATGGAAACGTCCTACGCTCACTCCCAAATCCCTAAAGGTTCGTTAGCCTAAGTTCTGATACCAACTGTAACAACCCTACATTTTACTCAACCTTGGCCGACACTTATGAAACAAAATAGGCCTATATTTTTTATTTTTTTCGTTAAATACAAATCATACATGAGATATAAACTTCTAGTTGAAACCAAGAACCCATTCCTTTAAAAATATCTATAAAGCATAATTTGGAAAAATGCAATGTACTAATAAGGGTCAAACTTGATATAATTTAGCTGATGACATTCGTTTGGAAGAAAGGTATAGTTGTCAAAGAAATTCCTAATTCAAAGGGAGTAAAATATAAGATTCCCAAATTCCATTTAAAACCCTCATTGGCTCACTACTCATCGCTTGGAAAAATAATCCAAGTAAAACTTCGAACATTGATGTTCAATCTCATCTAATTATCTTCTAAATATCAAAACCTTATCTTTGATTCTCTAAGAAAACAACCTGTAAATGAAGAAACACGAGTTAAACTCCGAGCAAGTTCTCCATAGCCTCCTCATTAAACGAGAGTTAGAAATACAACTTAACAAGCAAGGATAGTAGTCAAATTTAGAGTAAACGCAATGAATATATACACTACAATTATTTAGAAATTTACTTGCCAGAAAGCGTTTAGATATTTAACAGTTCAGTGAAATTAGCTACCAAGTCTAAATGATTATACACATATGCTGTACACACGGAAATGCATAAGAAAAAGGACTAAATTATGCTTAACAGACATATATTGCAGCTATACCAATAGACAGGGAAGTACACAAATTTTAATGTCGACAAATACAAGAACATCTGATTATAAAGATCACTCAGTCAAATTTGCACATCATTCGGAAAACATAAATAGAAGCATCTAACGAACTTACACAACACAAAAGCGTACACAACGCATAATATATTTATACATACATCTCTATTAGGTAGAGAGTTGGGAAACTATCCCGATATTTCAACCAAAATACAGAAATATACTGAACACATCCTATAGACATCTCACTAGAGTTACCATTTAGGGAACACACCCCGGTACTCCACTAACTTTCTCACATGTGATATCACACTATAACAAAGAGGACCTGTTTCAAATCATGGTTAGACTCATCTATTTTTCAACCAAATCGTAGTGTGAGCTTAAAAATGATATATGCAGTCACAATTTTCCATTACCAACACTGCCAAGATAAATAATCTTATTTACAAGAAAAGTAACACATTGACATGTTCCCCAATTCACATAAAATAAAATGTACGACCACCACAACACTCATCGATTACCGATAATAGTGAATATGTGACACCCAATTTAATTTAGTCACCCATTAAATCTAATCAGCACGAATAATTATTTCATAACCCTTTCTTGATTGTATAATGTATATAAATATAACAATCCCATTAAGATTTCAACTTATGAATCTGAGTGGATTGAAGTAGTAGAAAATATTGTTGTTCGTTCCATTGACCACAAACAGTAAGATACAAAGCTTAATCAAGATATTAGGCATCACTATTAGCAATCTATATGCAATCACCAAGAACAAAGTAGATGAACGACTTAAACTAGGTTTTATTAGATTTATTTCCATATGGCCCAAGAATTCTAGTGGTATGTCAAATCTTTAGGTTTTCAAGTTAAAATTGTTCCTAAATCTGATTTAATAAAGAGTCTAAAGAAAACTTGTCTTAGCTTCAATTCCGCGCATTCAGTATCCAATCTTCTCAAGAAGAAACTGAGCTACCAATCAATTCCTAAAGAACAATATAAATTTGAAATCACAACTGAATCCTTGATTAACAAACAGTATGTGAATGGCAAAGAATACCCATTAATACTTATAATCTATTGCCTACTTAATTATTTTCCTTAATATTTCCCGTCACCATATCACCCGCTTCTCTGTTTCTTTTTCTCTTTGTTTCAACTGATCTGTTCCAAGGGAGATCTTTTCTTTTCTTATAAATTCTTATAACCTAATTAGGATTAGGATACTACTAGGTAACTATTTAAATTGGTTAAGGGGCAACTACGGCCTATAAGGAATAGCTTATAAATTATAATTCCTTAGAATTAAATTTTCTTTCCACCCAAAATGTATTTAAGCTGTACTGCTGTACGAATTATCTTCTTAGGAAGATGGGGCATTACACTTGTAGATGGTGAGTTTTTGACAAGGGTGAAAATTGTAAAATCACCCTTCTTCCCAGTTGCATGAACATATAAATATCAGCACATATTTGTGCGCATATTCTGACTTCACCTCAAAACACAAAATACTGTATTCCTCCTTATATTTTGCAGGCGAATTGAGGATGCAGTCTCTACAAAAGGGATACAGGCATTTCATGCTAACAATATAGTCTATAATCTCTAAGTCTCAAGCTCCTAGATGGATTACTCACTAGTGTAGAGCAAACTTGAGTCTTCTCTAAACAACTACAAACATTCTAAATTGGCCTCGTAGCCTCCTCTTACTCACAATATTTATGCCATATCAAACTAGTCTCAAAAAGCATAAAATTCAACGGCTGAATTCCTTGAACTTGTCTCGAGTGCGCATCAAACCGGGAATAACTAATGCTTAAACCCCAAAACAACACTTTATCTTAACGCTTAGTTCGCAACAAACTCGTCTCAAATTGCTCCTCTGAGCTTAAATGTGCCACCTTAGCACTTTGCCTAAATATAATCCATAAATAATACGGAACTCCTCTCGGACGCGCCACAATCAAGAAGCAATGCTATAAAAGACGTATTGAACCTCTCATCAAGGCCAACCCTAGCCTTCTCTCTTATTAGTGTCAAGTTAGCACTAGCAATTTGACTTAGCACCGATTTGGCACCAATTAGCCACATAAGCGCTAAAAGCGCTAACTTTCATAGCGCTAAACTCTAGCGCCTGAGAAGTGTTAACTAACCTAAAATGGTCTTAGCTAGCACATTTTAGCCTAATAAGGCCTTAGCCAACATATCATCAGCTTAGCACATAAGCTCTAGCACCAAAAGTTCTAAATCTAACTCTAGCATCAAAAGTGCTAAAATCTAGCAACAAAAGCGCCAATCCTTGGCCCCGATGCGCATGGTGGATAACGCCCTTGGTGGCTAGCGCCCTTGCTTGTGGCTAACTGCGCTAAGTAGCTACTGTTGGATTTGCTAGATGCTTTGCTCAGAAATATGCATTTCTTCTCAATATAAGTCCTACATTGAGTTAATATGAATTTCAGTAGGTTTCCTTGCTCAAGGAACCCTCTATGACATTTGGCATCAAATGCCTCTCATACTTACAATAAGTCACTTTTAAGCTAATACTTAGCCATATATATGCTATGTTACTTTCAAACAAGTACATGACCACTAAAATTCCCATACTTGACACTAATCAGTATGATTATCAATCCAGTGAGTCACACAACTTGTCTCGCTGGCTTTGCAGGTCATTTGAGTTGACTTGACTTAATCAAAACCATAATGGCTTATAACACCACTATTTCCACGAGATATTAAATACAACATGGGGGGATTCTCATTGAGGTATTAGTCTGGCATTCTACGATATTGTGGGTGGTGACACAACCCCCATGAACAAGAAGGTAACAAGAAGTGGGCGGCTACATAGAAGTTGATAGGATAAGAAGTAATGGTCAGACAGGTCTTCCCTATTTTCCGGGTACCATCCCACTACAATCTCCACAATCATCACTTCTTCATCTCTCCATAACTTCCACAACTTACGAGATAATCAGTGTGTCTTTTCAAACTATAAATAGATAATTCTCATCTATTTGAAACAAGACAGAAACACACAACAACTGAATCATTCTGAAGAAACCAAAACTTACAGAATTAGCGATTCCTCTACGGAGAATTCATTCTTCTTCACACTACTGATATTTCTCAACCTTCTTTGCTTCCCTCCCCTAAGACCTACCCAAATCCTTTCCATATTTGTAATCAAAGTGGAAGTGAACGGTCATTTTTTGGTTTAGGCTCGTCCTGTTCGAGCTTGATCTCTCGAACCTAATTGAAAGTTCCACTCTGCAGTACATTTTTTTTTACCTTAAAAAATTTGGCGACCACATCGGGAGATCAACCTCTCGATTATAAAAGCCAATTTCCAGTTATTTCAAAAATGGTGGATCTTAGGTCTGGAGAGGTTACAACTCCTATTGTTCGTTAAGGTTGTACTGGTGGTGGTGATTCTGAAAACACCCCTATTGCTACTTAACCTCCTCGTACCAATTCAACTACTTCGCATCTCAGTGATACCGCTGAAGACACCGAGAATACTCAAACTTCAATTAACATATCCGATCTGATGAAGAGACAAGAAGTCCTTGCCATAACTCAGGTGGACATGGATACTAATCAGAAGGAGGTACTCGCTTGTCTCAAGGCCCTGACAAAGAAACTCTCCCCGGGACAACGTCATCGCTTAACAGAGCAGACTAGAACTAACTTTGAAACAGATGTTAATGCTGAAACACCCGGAGATATAAAAGACAAAGGAGTCCATATCATTCCTGATCGACCACCATAGAGGTACCAGCAATCTAATTTTTTATCACCCGTAAAGATCTAGAGAGACTTCTACAAAACCATGGCAAGGAGGACTTATCTTCGGCCCATCAACAGACATTTGTGGGTTCAATGCAAAAATTATTATGGGTTAAATTATAAGAAATTTTTTAAGTCAAAACTAAATAGTTGTGAACAATGCAGATGTCATTTGAAAATGAGCATCAACCTCCCTACCCGCCTGAAATCCAAAGGATCCATCTCCCGACAGATCTGTCACCAGTTACAGCAAGCAACAATCCAAGCCTACCAACGTCAACAGTACCAGAATCAATATTCAAGATGATAACGGGATCTGCATCCAAGGAGGACATTTCAAGGGGGCAATACCTGGAAAAACTTTTACAATTCAAAGCAAAAGGGTACCAGTCTCACTTCAGCAGTACCTCTTGGTTCCCAGCACCTCCTCTTGGTCCCGGTGTGTCCTCTTTGTTGCAGCAGTCGTCTGGTCAGTAAGCACTACAACATATGATCATCCATCAGGTTTTGTCATAATAAAAGGGTCAAGATGGAGGCTTCATCTCAGCAAGCATCACAAATCGAACACTCACCCTCATCCCCAGCTCTAGCCTCAACTTCAGCACCATCTGAAAGACAAGCTCTACTTCATGTCCCAGACAAAACTCTATAAAAACAACAACAAAAGCCAAAGCCAGTTATGAAACTCTCAAATTTTCTTTTCATGTAGAAACCATTTCATTCTGGTATGAGTCTCTTCACTCAGGTACCATTCCATTTCACTCTGGTACCAGTCTCTTCACTCCGATACATGTCTCTTTATTTCGGTACCAGTCCCTTCAACAAGGCGCTACCTACTTCATGCTCCCGTCTAAATCCCAGATAACGATAAATCCATGCAATTCCAAGATCAGAATTCTCAGCTTCATCTACAGCCTCCTCCCATTTTGAGGACGATTCAAAAATTTCACTCTTTCCGAAGAATCTATCAACCGAAAATTCCAATCCTTGATGGAGTACATATGCGAGCTTCTTTACTCCTACGAAGGCACAGTGAAGGAGGTTTTCACTGCTCTCAATCGTGTTGCATCCGGTAAATGCTTATCCCTTGCTGAAAATACTCCTGTTTAAATTAAGATTCCTTTGGAAGACATGGTCGTCCAGAAAAATGAAAAACATGACCGGGAACTCCCCACCACTACTCATCTTAAAGATGTAAAGTTTTACATCAACAAAAAAGATCGAGACTACATCATGGTTCTGAGGCATCCATGGATTCATAACAACAAGGCGAGTTCCGCGTTATCATCAAAGCTTAGGATTCCCCAAAACTTTGAGACTCGACCAAGTAAGTTCTATTCAACATCCTTCTTTATAATCAGCTATCCCATGTCCCAACAAGGCTTGGGGACTCGATCCAGGGACCAACCTCGCTATGACTAGGCGATGTAAATAGAGGGGGCCAATCCCTTTCAATATTTTATTATCTTTGTCTTAGAAAATAAAATATCTTGAAAACCACTTGTCAAAGCCTACCTACTATCCTAAAAACCATAAAATATTTTATAGACACAATAAAAAAAAGGATTCTTTAAAGACTGGCTCGATTTGTTCAGATGCATGTTTCCTCTAATTACCATTCCCGAACTTTAAACCCTCCTTAATCATATCCCCGTCTTTGGAAGCCTCATTCAAGCTAGAAAATACCCACGTCCCAAGGAGGATCCTGTCGAAATAGAAATCAACGCGAATACTCATATTATGGTATTCAATTGGCACACTCTCTGTTACACTGTTATTCCATATATCAACGTTATTTGAAACACCATCCACGAGAAGTAGTCTGCTTATGACTTTCACTTTTGGAGAGGACATTGTCCACATCCGAATTAAAAAAAAAGAAGCTTACTTGAAACGGATCCAAGCTAACGGAGGAACCTCGAGTTACTTGCCTCACTCTAGTACTCGTCCCACAGAAACGCATCAACAATCAAGGCCAGAGCCAGCCTCTCTCAGGCTTGTTTCTAGGGAAACGTCACTGCATCTCCATCAATAACTTTGATTCAATTAAGATGCTCGCCCCAGTTCCAGCAGTTCAACGACAGCAAATGATGACTCCAACTTTCGTGATTTCCCATGTCCTCTCAAATTCTTGGAAGCATGGACCTGTGACGATACCAAAAATTATCTTCTGCCTGGCAGCGGATCCAAGTGAGTCACACTTGGGGACTGACGACTCCTTCACTTTTGAAAGTTTAATACAGTGATATCCCTCAACTAGAAGGTCTGATCAGTAACGATACAAGAAACAAGACTTTTCTACATCAGTACTCACGGGACCGGGGAGCCTCCTCTTCTTACCTGATCACATTCAGAAAGACAGAAGTCCAGTAATATCTTCACCATGAAGAAAAAAATTTACACACCTGGTCCTCCTGGTACCTTTCCTATCTCATGGTAGTTATCCCGTTTCTTGGTGCTTGTCTTGTCTCATGGTACCTGTCATGTCTCCTGTACCTCTTAAATTTATAAATTCAGAAGTCGACAACAATCAGTGAAGAACGGGTCAAACATCCTTCACGAGAAGTGGCCTCTACTACGACATACCAGAAGGGCACATCAATCAAAAAACTGAGTTAGGAGATATGGATCTTATACTAACTACAAGGTCTGAAAATTCATATGGGATCACTAACCACAGATGTTTATGCATGTTTGGATGACCTATCCAATTCCGAATCGAGTGCTTCTTTTTTCATATGATAAATTGGTTTCTTGGCTTTAAAGTTAGGGTCAAACGTTAAAATCCGACATCGTATGAAACTTCAACAACTTCGGAAGCGAATTGTGTGCAAACTAGGGTTTCCAAGCGGGATTCAGAACACTCAGTTTTATAGAGACCTTGTCTTCCCATGGACTTTCATCTTCTCAGACATACCATCATGTCAGGTCGCACTGCATCTCCCAAGTAGACCTTATCAACCTTTCTACGACAAGAACACTGGAGTCCACCGCCAACCTCACTTGCAGTCCTGATCTACCATCAGCTTCTTCTGTCGGTTTCTGGTATTTCCAAATTTACTGCTACTATCTACAACTCAAAGCATCGTCTCCTAGTGTCATATCTCTCATCTACTGACGCTATCACTAGCACTTAATTTCTGCATGCTCAAAATCTAAGCATGCACAAGAACCAACTACTTGCTTATAAAGGAGTTTAAATTTAAGGGTTAAGTCTTCAACAAAGAAATTGCCTAGAGGAGACAAAGCTAACAATATTTCTTGTTGGACACATACATGCAGAATCAATCCAGCTGACTTGGTCCCCTATTTTAAGATTAGGCGGACCTGTTTCAGAAAGAAAGAAAGAAAGAAAAACGCCGACCATATCCCCACTTTTGTTCACGGCAAGATGGAATTCCTGACAAGAACGAGGGCACCTACTATTCCCAGTCAAGGTTCGTGCTAAGGGGCATATATATCAATCTCAGGTAAGACAGATCCAACCAAGTTTCTTCCCTGACCAATAGGGATCCTCATAGGCGTACTCTCCATGACCCTGCTGGTAGCTGTTCAACCAACATGACTGAATCAGAAGTTCAACCCAGCTACACTTCCTTTGGCTCACGAATTGGAAATTTCAGACAAGAACGTGGGCATCTATTAATCACATCCAAGACTCATGCTAAGGGGCAAGTATCCCAATACTTGGAAACCAGAAGCTAAGTACACCTTCTTTTACTCTTAAAATTTAAATTATGCGTATATAAGTCATTAAAAGCATATTGTCACCATCTAGTGCTTACTATGCAACATTACTGTTCCTCACTAAGCAGGGGACTTAATGTAAAAGGTGAGTTTTTGACAAAGGTTAAAATTATAAAATCACCCTTCTTCCTAGTTGCATGAACATAGAAATATCCGCACATACTTATGCGCATAATTCTGACTTTACCTCAAAACAAAAAATATTGTATTCCTCCTTATATTCCGCAGGCAAATTGAGGATACAGTCTCTACAAAAGGGCTACATGCATTCCATGCTAACAATATAGTATATAATCTCTAAGTCTCAAGCTCCTAGATGGATTACTCACTAGTGTAGAGCAAACTTGAGTCTTCTCTAAACAACTACAAACATTCTAAATTGGCCTTGTAGCATCCTCAATACTCAGAATATTTATGCCATATCGAACTAGTCTCAAGTAGTATAAAATTCCACGACTGGATTCCTTGAACTTGTCTTGAGTGTGCATCAAATTCGGGAATAACTAATGCTTAAACCCCAAAACAACACTTTAGCTTAACGCTTCGTTCGCAACAAACTCATCTCAAATTGCTCCTCTGAGCTTAAATGTGTTATCATAATACTTTTCTTAAATATAAGCTACAAATAATACGTCATTCTTCTCGAACGCGTCACAATCGAGAAGCAATGCCACAAAAGACGTATTGGTAGCTAACTCCCTTGATGTCGAACGCCCTTGGTGGCCAACGCCCTTGTTGTGTCCGACGCCCTTGCTTGTGGCTAGCGCCCTTGTTGTGGTCAGCGCCCTTGCTTGTGGCTAACTATATAATTGAAGTGCTAACTTCAAACCTCCTTGATACTAGCTTCCTAGTCCTAATACAATTAATAGTTACCAAAAGATGTGCACGTTGGTTTTACTTCTAAGATGTTAGCATACTATCCTTTTATGTTAAGAGAGTTTGCACCTTTTTATTTGCGCTAAGTAACTAGTGTTGAATTTGCTAGCTGTTTTGCTCAGAAATACGCCTTTCTTCTCGATATAGGTCCTACACTGAGTCTTATATGAATTTCATTAGGTTTTCTTGCTCAAGGAGCCCTCTATGACATTGGGCCTCAAATGCCTCTCAGACTTACAATAAGTCGCTTTTAAGCTAATACTTAGCCATAAATATGCCATGTTACTTTCAAACAAGTACATGACCACTAAAATTCCCAGACTCGACACTAATCAGTCTGATTATCAATCCAGTGAGTCACACAACTTGTCTCACTGACTTAGCAGGTAATTTGACTTGACTTGACTTAATCAAAACCATAGTGGCTTATAACTCCACTATTTCCACGAGATATTAAATACAACATGGGGGGATTCTCAACGGGGTATTAGTCTGGCGGTCTACGGCATTGTGAGTGGTGACACACACCCCACAAATAAGAAGGTAACAAGAAGTAGGCGGCTACAGAGCAGTTGAGAGGATGAGAAGTAGTGGTCAGACATGTCTTCCCTACTTTCCGGGCATCACCCCACTACAATATCCACAATCAACACTTCTCCATCTCTCGATAATTTCCACAACTTATGAGATAATCAGTGTGTTTTCTTCAAACTATCTATTCAAAACAAGACAGAAACACACAACAACTGAATCAGTCTGAAGAACCCAAAACTTACAGAATTAGCGATTCCTCTACGGAGAATCCATTCTTCCTCACATTACTGATATTTCTCAACCTTATTTGCTTCCCTCCCCTAAGATCTACCTAAATCATTTCCATCTTTGTAATCAAAGCAGGACGTGGAACGACATTTCTTGGTTTAGGATCGTCTTGTTCGAGCTTGATCTCTCGAACCTACTTGAAAGTACCACTTTGCAGTACATTTTTTTTTACCCTAAAACAACAATATATCCGTTTTATACTCCTTCAACACCCGAAGAAATTTTTGTTCCTGTAATTTGGTTAGCTCATTCGAAACTATTACTGGCAACTCTTCATAATCACCCAAATACATGTATTTTAATCTACACCCGTGTTCAACTCTTTATTTCACATGAATCTTCTTAAAAATATCTAAAATCTCCTTATATTGTTCCGCCTCTTTAGAGTTAGCAAACCTGCGAGGAAAAGGTAAAGGAGAAATATAAGTTGAAACAAGAGGTTTAGAGCTTTCTTTAGGTACCTCATCGGTTTGGGAAGAGTGAGTAATCTCTTTCTCCAAAACTCACTATCTAGGGTCTTTGATCTTCTCAGCATCTTCTGGTTACACAGTTTGTGTGCCACTTCTAAATGTCACGGCGTTGAAAGAATCTCTTTTATTAAGATGTTGAGGGAGTTTCCCATTATTATGTACCTTCATATGATTAATCGTAGTTGCTATAGTACCCACTTGTGTTTTTTGTTATTTGATTACATTATCAGTTGGTTGTTAATTTTTATGCATCATTGAAGTCATATTCTTCATCATGACAAGCATCTCTGATGATCTGAGTTCTGAACTGGTTGTGGTTGTTGTAATTATTGTAGAAAACCACTAGGATGATTTAAAGTCGGTACTGGAACTTCATCTTGCTTGTTTGCATAGCTAAATTTGGGATGATATCTCTACCCTGGATAGTATGTGTTAGAATAAGGATCGTGTCGTTTCCTCTAGCTGATTTAGGAAATTATCATTGACTTGATCGTTTCCTTCTTCATAACTTTGGGTAGATGATGGTACCACCACGGCTGCAGTTTGTTACATCATCACTGCCATGTTGCCCATTTACTGACGAAGCTCAGTAACTTCACTCACTTCATTGACTCTCTTGAAGAGTGATTCTGGCCCACGACTTGAGAATTGTTGAGAATTTACTGTCATGTTCTCAATTAACTCTCTAACTTGAGCTACCGTCTTATTCACTAATGCACCACCACCTGTAGCGTCGAGAATATTTTTGTCATTTGCTTCCAAACCCTCGTAGAAGTACTGGATGACCAATAAATCACAGAATTGACAATGTGGACAGATAGCCACCAATCTCTTGTAACGTTCTCATCATTCATAAAATGTCTCTCCTACCATCTGCTTAATGCCAAAAATCTCTTTTCGAATCTGAGTCGCCTTTGATGCAGGAAAGTATCTCTCTAAGAAGTGTTTCTTCAAACCATTCCAAATTGTGACACTGCCAGAAGGTAGATAGTATAACTATTCCTCAGCAGTGTCCATCAAGGATAAGGGAAAATCTCGTAACATAACTCCATCAGCATCAGTCTCTGCTGGTAGCATGGCCATGACTATGTTATGGAACTCCGTTAAATGCTTATTTGGATCTTCATTAGCCATTCCATGGAATTTTACGAGTTCTCGGTTAAATCATTGGCTTGATCTCAAATGTGGATGTTGTTTGAATACACCATTGCTGGGTATCCAGCTTGTGAGAAGCTAATTCCTTGAGTGTACGGTTTGCATCACCCATTGCTTCTTGTTCTTCCTCTACGTCTGAATCTGCGAATTCACTTGACTATATGCACGGAGGAAGTGGAGTGTTCACTGCTTGAACGAAGTTTTTAAGTAAAGAGCTTGATCGAAGACGTATAACAATGGGACTTGGTTTGCCCTCTTTAAGCATTCACAAAAGAAATAGTACCTGAAAGATAATTCTCAAGCTAAATTAAAATCTAAAATAAGAAATCAAATGCAAAATAACAACCTGATATGCCTCTCCGGCAGCGACGCCAAAATTTGGTCGGTTGTCATCCAAGCAAAAATATTTCAAGTTCTTTCACTTCACAAAATATGGATTAGAGTACAATGATAAGAACAAGTCCTTCCTCAGAGAGGTATGGGTTGTTATTCGTATTTGAAAACTTACATAACATGGGGGATTTTGTGTTTTAAGACTAAAGTTATTAAACTAATTATGCTAGCAAGAATGAGTAAAAATCAATAGGTTGAGAGTATTGGCTAAGGGTTCATCTTCAATCATAATACATGCACTTTCACTAATAACTAGAGTTGCCACTTAATCATTCATTATCAAAATCCCTAGAGCATCCCATCGAGAGCATACTTCGGTAAATTCCTCATGTCATCACATACCATAACAATGAATATACAATTACCACTCAAAGAACAACCTAACGCAACGTACTATTAAGTTTAATCCTTCAAGAGCTTTAAGTTCTATGAATTAGGCTAATCAATGCAATATATATATTACGAATAATATTTTTAACATAGGTCAAGCTTCTACATGCAATCACACAAAGGTTTTGAATACAATTGGTAATCACAATATGCTACTTATGACAAGGTTCATCAATAATTTCGTATCTCAAAACTCTAGTCTAGCGATAAATATGCATTCATGGTTATTTAGTAGCGCTCCTAAACAAACATTCACATAATCATACATGGGGATAATAATTAGTAGAACAAGAACGATAATGATTTGATTAAGATAATAAAACTAATGTATTAATCAAGTAACATGTTTATGATATCCGACTACATCCTGAACCAATATGAAAGGCTTAGATCATCATGGATTTCTCAAAATCTATGGAAAATATAGAAGAAAGCAAGTAAAGCAAACATTAGAAATCGTGATGATCAATCGCAACTCCAAGCCCTAGCTCCTTGTTCTCCTTGTTCTATTGTGAAAAAAGTATCTTCTTAATGTCTTGGGAGTCTCCTGATATAATAATCATGTTATCTAGGGATTAATATCCTTCTAGGACTAAGTTGTATCCATATAGAAGTCCAAAACGCGTCAAAACGGACCCCATAGGTTTGGCACAGTCGGCATAGCCGATTTCCATGACCTATGCCGACTCTAGGACCAAAATAACTCAAATTCTCTATCCCAAAACTTGCTACAGTTGGTATTGTCAATTTCCCATGAGCAACGCCGATTCTAAAGGTCAAAAATACAAGTTTTCTGCCCGAAATAGTGTTACAGTCGGTCTTGTAAGAGCAATGCCGATTGTTGCGTTGTAGATCACTTTTTCTTGCTTCGGTTGTTTTATCCATAACTCCTTCGTCCGAACTCGGAATGACCTTATTTTTTTGCGTTCACCTTATATTCTCGTTATATTCAAGATGGTATTAAGAAATCCTGGATTTGAATGAGTTGAATTTGGTCTTTGGCCCTTTTTCACTTGTAGAATTCAATTTCCTTGTTCATTTCGTGTTGTAATGAACTCCTTTCTTCGTCTTTGGTTGAATACACTTCAAAACTCCTTAGAGACTCAAAATAAAACAAAATCAAAGCATATTGATATGAAAACTAACAAAAAAGAAATGAATTTGAGCATCAAACTAATGCAAATAATGCACGTATTGTCGATGTTGTAAATATATGAAGAGATATTGCATGCCTGTAATTAGGCCTGAATAGCTTGTTGTAGGCTTTGGCTTGGGATGTAATTATAGTTATGTAAGATGATCTCTTTCAAGGTTTTTTTTTAGCACAAGAGGCTAAGTAACGATAGTTCAATATGTCTGACATGGTGTAGATTTCTAATCCGCCATATTTGATTGGTAGGGAAGTGAGACGCTGTTGTAGATGGCAAAACCCCGGTCCATCTCTTGTAATAAGTTGCCTTAAAAAACTGGAATAGGTTTTGTTGTCGTAGATGGTTTGAGAATCTCTAACTGATGATGGTTGTGTAGTACACATTGAGAAATACAGGCGTGATACCCAATGCAGTTACTCAGCAACAAAAGCTCACTTTGTGGGTCTTCTAGCTTACAGATAGCGGCCATCAATTAAATTATTTTATATACACGATTGGATACAATGTTACTGCAGAATTTGACATCTAAACTCACAGGTACTTCTAACAATTTTACCCCAAGAACATGTATGAAAATATTAATATGAAAACCCCCATCTTCGAAACTGCGAACATCACCATTTGGCCAATAAACCTCTTTTTTGGAGATGTTCAAACTCATACCCAACCTTTGACTCTATATTTGAATTATTTAGAGTGCCTTGGAGACCACAAAGGTATCACCAACAATGGTTCCATCATCCAAATACCACACATGGATATCAATGTATAATTTTCTTCGGATCTCTTCACAAAGGGATGTAAAGTAAGTGCAAAAAGCAAGGGACCTAGAGGGCCCCCCTGCTGAACTCCACAGGAAGAAGCAAGAATCGACTTTTTGTAGTAAAGCCTAGCAGGTATAGTATAACATAATTCAACCCACCTATAAATAGCAAGGCATTTGTGTCTCACCTACGAAAAAGGTTCAGCAGTGCCATCCATATGCATAATTAATGAAGATATATATCAAATGGGCACCAAGATGACATATTTCACAAAGTCATGTCATTAGCGCAAATCACTCAGAGAGGGGTCCCACGAACCCATACTGCAAACATATCATGATGTGGCACTTTATGCAAAGATATGCCACAGTCTTGCATTATTCACGAAGTGATGCCATGATTTTGCATCGTGTATGAGGTGATTCCCATGTCTCATTTCATCCCTGAAATAATATGTGGTCACTCAGGACTAGTTTCCTGTCGACGAGGGTAGTCGGGTAGTGTTCGTGCATCATTTCCATCCTCAACTACTCTAAGGCATCAATACCAATCTGTTATTGACGTAATTATAGCTTTATTCCCTCGGGGTGACTCATCTCCTTGCTCTGATTCCATAAAATGATTCACTGATCATGGGTACCCAGCTTATCCAACTGCAAACATCTCTCCTAAAATACTAACAATAGCATCACCATGCCCACGGATGAAATTATTAAGATGCAGTACTTATACAATATTTAAAATTATACTCTATTTAGTATATGAATGTATATATTGTACGATGTTTTTCCATACAGGTTCACGAATGAAAAATTTGGTGGTGTACTAGGTACCCTCTCTTTTTAATTCGTATTAGAGCAGGAAAAACCGTTAAAACCTAACAAGTCTGTGTTTGTATCTATCCAAACCTATGGAAAATATTTTTTTTTCTTATAAATTATCCTAAGTTATTGAGAATGCCTCGTTTATGGATTCTATAAATGAGCCTAGACGAGTTCCCAGGGTTTTACGGTTAGATTGTAGGTTTCCTCGTTAACAGAGTTTCTGGTATCTTGTGTTATTTATTTTACGCATTATATTTTTTTATTTGTATAATTATAATATCACAAGTAGTATGTTAAGTCAACCTAGATAGTAAACATCTTACAAGACTTTTTCTTGTTGAATTTGAATCGTGGAATATAGGTCACACAAGAATTTATCTTCATTGAATTCAGATAATGAAGGTTCAAATAGATATTTGGTTGACCTTATGGATTTGTATCTTAATTCATCAACCAAAGGATTCTTTGCATTACAATCTTAAAAACAGATTTTATATCTGAATGTATAGATTGTAAAGGTTTGTCTATACAGGTTCATATACGACAAGGTTGGTGGTGTGCTAGGTACTCTTTCCTTTTCAAATAAACTAGCCTCACGTCCAACCCCCCCCCCCCCCTGGTCGTCCTAATCTCCACAGGACCTGATGATTGTACTTATTTTTTAGAGTTTATTAGTAGACCCACTAGTTGCAATAACGCTTGTTGGTTACACGTCCATATTGGGCTAATTATTTATGTTAAGGTTTTGTACTTCAGTTTATCATGCTTGGACTCACAACAACTTCCCTCCCTCCTGGATTTAGTCGTGTATTCTTTTAGTGTTCACCAGTTAGGACCTGTACTATATCAGGAATTACTCAGTAACATCTCTCCTGCTTAGACTTGGCCACGTTTGCTATGGACTCACTAGTCACATCCAACACCGGACTCGCACAACCATTCTCTCTCCCTAGTCACACACCATACTAGAGACTGGCGATAACCGTATATCCAATATCTACGTGATACGTGGTCGGTTGTCATCCAAGCTAAATTAATTCAAGTTCTTTATTTCACAAATATCGATTAGAGCATAATAGTAAAAACAACTTCTTTCCACTGGGAGATATGGGTTGTTAACTATTTTTATTACTTATATAAAGAGGGGGATTTTGATTTATAATTTGAGCTAAATTAAATTAAAAAAAATAACTAAAGTTGTAAATAATATGATGAGAGTACTAGTTAAAGAGTTTATCTTCCGTCATCAGACATGCTATCAATCAAACTCAATTTCAATTTTTTTCTCAATATCAATAACCCTAAAGCATCTTATCACAGGTCTACTATGGAAAAATTCCTTTTATCATCAAAGACGTAAGAGCCACTATTTGAATCCTTTTTACTAGATAACTAGGCGCAAGATACACTCAAGTTTAACCCAATAAAAGCAATGGTATTTGTGAGTTGAGGTTATTCTAAGTAATCCGGTGCAGGAGCCACTCGGATTTAACCTAGGTTAAGCTTCTACACATAATCGTATGGTAATATCCTGTCGTTAGAAATTATGCTATGCTACTCGTAACAAGGGTTTTTCGCCAATTCCGGATCTCAAACCCTAGTTTAGCTATAGATATGAATATATGGTTATTTAATTCGCGACTTAAACAAACAAATACTCAATCATACATGCGTTATTAATTGTAAAACATGAACGATATTAAAAAGATTATGAAAATTAAGAACGAATAATTTTAATTGATAAACATGTTCTAGACTTCGAACTACATCTCTAACCAATAAACGAAATTAGCTGCGCATAGTTTTACTAAAAACTATAAAAAAATATTAAAGAAGAACAGATAAATCAAATCAAATAAGTGGGAAAGATAATCCCACTCTCCGATCGCAGCCCTTAGCTTTTCGTCGTAGACCACAGCCTCCGTGAAAAAGCCCCTGCCTTTTCTTCTCTGCATCTGTATAAGTTCTCTGCCTTTTTGTGTCTTCCAAAAGTTATATCTCAAGTTATGTTCCTGAAGTTTATTCACAGCCCTATTTATATAAAGAAGTCACCGCCTCTTCCTTTTAGAATTTGTAACTGATTAGGACTCTCAATAGGTATTAGCACCGACCACTATACTTTCAAAATAACACGGTTTACAGCCTCCTCTTCACCTTATTCTTTCCTAAAACATATCACACATGCTCCGTTCATATCCGTTCTCCGTTAAAAACTCAGGTATTTGTATCCCAATCAAATTATCTCATTCCCTGACTTTTTTCTCAAACCTTGCCAATTCGAACAGAACCAAACCTCTTATTCTCTCACTGACAACAACAGTTTCACTACCATCCTTCACTCGAACCAAACCATCGTTCACGCCTTCTTCTCTTTCTCGTCCAAAGACTTGAGCTTGAGCGTTACTCAACTCCAGCAACAACATCATCACAGCCTTGAAAGACGCGAGCTCCACCAATTATCATTATCCTTTATGGCACTCGAATATAAAACAGTCCCAACTTCTCTGTGTTGTCGAAGATTATTATCAACCACAACTTTATCAATCAACTTCCAAAAGCTGCTACTCGAGATTACCATCACCTTCATCACCGAACCATCAAACACTTACTTCGAGTTCTGCCATTATTTGGAACTCGAGAATCATACAGCAACCCAAGCTTCTCAACAGCCTCACTGATCCTACTGCACCATTCGAACCCTAAAATCTAATATCATAGAACACCATGATCAATCACAGGTAATGGCCACGGCAGCAGCAACACTAGTTAATCCTTACTTGAGCCATCAACAATCACTAACAAAATCAGCCACATCTTAACCTCCACCTTCACTTCCAGTTCGTATTCTTCTCGTCTTTACTGCCTCTAACAAACTCCATCACACATCATCGATGATCAATGATCATCATCGCCCATCACATGCAACTCCATCTTCTCGTCACTTCCTCCATTATCTCACCAACAACATGTTAATCACTGCTAGGAAATACCCATGATTTCTAACTTCTCTGCAACCTAATGAATCCATTAAATCATCAATCATAGTAAGAAAACCTAGCCAGAGATTGACCTAGTTCCGTTGATTGTAAAGGGAAGAAGAAGGTTTCCCCGAGTAATTATGTTGTTGTAGTCATAATAATTTGAATATGGGCAGCCCTTAGCAGAAGTGGCGGTGCCTTTAGTGCTATTTGACTTTCTGATGCCCCTTAACGTACGACGGAATTCCAATAATTGCTGCCTTTGAAATGACCATTTTACCTTTAATTCTTGTTTTGTTCATAATTCCTTCATTCGACCTTAGAATGACCTCGTTCTTTCGTCATTGGCTTCGTAATTCAATTTCCTATAAAGTGGCAACTTAGAAACCTGGATTCGAATGAGCTCCAATGGATCTTTGGAAATTCTTCCTTTTTAATGTTCTATTTCAACTTCTTTCAGAGATGTAACCTAGTAAAGGACATAAATTACAAAAGTAATAATAATAAAATATAATTCACACAAAAGCTAGAAAATAAGTGTAAGAAAATGATACTTAGAATATGTAAATTATGCACTTATCAAATTCCCCCACACTTTCCTTTTGCTAGTCCTCGAGCAAACTACAAATCTATACTAACCTAAAATACAACAACTCATTTTCGTTGAAGATACCATCACACTTAGCATGTGTAACAAGCCTTTAAACCCCTAGGTGTCCCTAGTAGACAAGTTATAGTCTCGTGAGGGTTTACAAGAGGTATACCCACAAAACCTAAGTTCCAACTTTCAAAAATTCCAGAGCACATGCATCCAAAGAGCTATGAGGATATAAATTTTCTGCATACTAATAATAAGAAGTTAGAAATGCCAAAGAACCTTATTCTCATGCTTAACTCTTGAGTTAGGAGAAAACCAACCATACAAAAGAATCCAGCCTCAAGAGCGATCGAATAAGCATTCCGCCTCGACTTCTGCCTCACCAATAGAGTTTTATGAAATTGCCTCAAAAAGACGCATTTATGGATCTCATGTATGAAGGAAGGAAAGAAGATAAAAGTCCTGCATACATTGAATGGTGGGAAGAAAAAGTAACCTTCTGAATCATGTTTTATTATCCTATAGAAACGTGGGATGAAAAGAACTTTTTTTTTTCGATGATCTCTAAGAAAGAAAATCAACCATTATGCGAGGATGGGAACACTTACTTACCTTCTCACCCGATCTATAATCAGCACCACTCTCACAGCGAATAAAAACGTCTTCGGTCTTGAACTTGACACCGATTGGAATGTCTCCATATCGGTTGGTTTATGGAAAAGCTTATCATCTCCCGGTTGAACTTGAGCACAAGGCTTTATGGGCGATAAAGATGTGCAACACGGAGTATGATAAAGTGGGGAAACAAAGGAAACTGCAACTTAATGAGTTAGAGGAGATACGTAATGATGCTTACCAGAGTTCTCGTATATACAAAGAAAAGACTAAGATTTTCCATGACAAGATGATTTCTAGGAAGAATTTTTTTGTAGGACAGAAAGTTCTTTTATTTTATTCTCTTCTTAAACTATTTCCTGGAAAGCTAAGGTCCCGCTGGATTGGACCGTATGTTGTTACTAATGTTTTTCTTCATGGTGAAGTTGAGATTACTAGTCACCGAGATGTGACAGTTTCCAAGGTCAATGGCCATAGGTTAAAACCATACTACGAAAACATCGCTTATGTGGATGTAGATGTGCTTGAGTTTAACGATTTTCTCCCTCTGAAGGAGTAATACAGGCGAGTAGAGAGTCGGGCTGACGACTTTAAACCAAGCGCTACATGGGAGGCAACCCATTAGTTTTGTATTTCTATCTTTATATTTTGATTTTTATTAGTTTTGCATATCATATTAGGAATTTCCCATCTTGATATTACATTGGAAGAGTCAATTTACATTGAGGACAATGTAAAGTTTAATTGTGGGGGAGTGGTTAAGCATTTAGATTTTTAGTATCCACTTTTGTAGGTAGAATTTTTAAACTTTTTGTACATATTTGCATGAAAACCTCCAACTTTAGATATTTTAAAGTCACTTATATACTTCTAGCTAATTTTACATACGGAGTTCTTACGAAATAATTGAACTTACAAGTAATAGAAAACGACATTCAGAGTTCTTGGTTGTTGAGAGGCACGAGTTGATAAAAATGGACTTAAACCGCCAGTAGAGAATACAGTATTAAGAAGTTGATCATTCGACACCCATAAGTGAGGCACCAAACCTTCAGTTCTTTGTACCTGTATAAATTTTTCGTTTAGAGTGTTTCATCTGCACAAATTCCGAGTAGAATGATGATCTACTCAACCTCGCACCAATTTCAGCACTACTTTTCACTCCCTTGAGTGTTATTTCTATCAATCATGAGGGTGTCATCAGAATTGCTAACTTTATCTTGTAGTCTTATTTGCAGTTGGCACAATTCTCTCGACAACAACGGGTCCATAGAAACACCATCATCATTAACAAGTAGAGCGACATCAAAATTATGAAGAAAGTTGAATACAGCCAAGGTTTACAAGCAACGATACAAGAAAGAGAAAATTTCATATTCAAGTAAAAGCAACATGACAAAGAGCAGAATTATATATACATGTTGAAGACTTGTGTACAAGAGTGAAAGAAATCAAATGTTGAGAGTTAGTGAAGTTCATGATATCAAGACAATACAAGTTGTGAAGAATCAAGTGGTAAAGTCCTTATTTCACGGCCGTAGTAGTTTCATTGTTCATTTTATTTATTTTTCAGTTTGTATTTTGATTTTTAAAAAAAAAATAAAAATAATAAAAATAATGATTGTCATTGCTTTAGTGTATATTTCCTTTTGTGTTCATTCAATAAAGTCGTGGGGAAGAAGAAATTTATAAGGAAGTTTCAAATTAACAACAAAAAATTGAGGAAAAGAGTTACAATTGTCAAGGTTCTACGAAGTTCAAGAGTTTATCATCAACAATTGAAGACCTAAGACTGGAGACGTTTTTATTAGATGCTATGAGAGTGGTGCTGATTTTCGATCGGTGAGAAGGTAAGTAAGCGTTCCCATCCTCGCATAGTGGTTGATTTCCTTTCTTAGAGGTCACTAGAAAATAAAAAAAAAAGGTTTTTTTGTCCCACGTTCTATGGGTTAACATCTTCATATAATTCGGAAGGTTACCTTTCCTTCACACAATTCAACGTGTGTAGGGTTCTATCTCTACTCCTTCCTACACACATGAGAAAAATAAATTGCGTCTTTTGAGCGTCAATTTCATAAAATCCTACTGGTGAGGCAGAATGCTTATTCGATCGCTCTTGAACCTGAATTCTTTGATATGGTGGTTTTCTCCTAACTCAAGAGTTAAGCATGAGAATAACGTTCTTCGCCAATTCCGGATCTTTCAGAGATGTAACCTAGTAAAAGACATAAACTACAAAAGTAATAATAATAAAAGATAATTCACACAAAAGCTAGCAAATAAGTGCAACAAATGATACTTAGAATATGTAAATTATACACTTATCAAATTCCCTCACACTTTCCTTTTGCTAGTCCTCGATCAAACTACAAATCTATACTAACCTAAAATACAACAACTCCCTTTCGTTAAGGATACGGTCACACTTAGCATGTGTAACAAGCCTTTAAATTCCTAGGTGTCCCTAGTGGACAAGTTATACTCTCGTGAGGGTTTACAAGAGGTATACCTACAAAACCTAAGTTCCAACTCTTAAAAATTCTATAGCACATGCATCCAAAGAGCTATGAGGACATAAATTTTCTGCACAACTAATAATAAGAAGTTAGAAATGCCAAAGAACATTATTCTCATGCTTAACTCTTGAGTTAGAAGAAAACCAACCGTACAAAAGAATTCAGCCTCGAGATCGATCGAATAAGCATTCCGCCTCGACTTCTGCCTCACCAATAAGGTTTTATAAAATTGCACTCAAAAAGACGCACTTTATGGTTCACATGTGTGCAGGAAGGAATGAAGATAAAAAACCTGCGTACCTTGAATGGTGGGAAGGAAAAGTAACCTTCTGAATCATATTTTATTATCCCATAAAAACGTGGGATGAAAAAAAACCTTTTTTTTCTGATGATCTCTAAGAAAGGAAATCAACCATTATGCAAGGATGGGAACGCTTACTTACCTTATCACCCAATCTACAATCAGCACCACTACGTCTTCGGCTTCAAATATTGATGATAAACTTCTGAACTTTGTAGAACTTTGACAATTTGTAAATCTTTTACTCAAATTTTTGTTGCTTGAAACTTCATTATATATTTCTTCTTTCTCATGGCCTTAACTAATGAAATAACACACTAACTATGAAATTAAAATGCATATCTTTTTTTTTTCGTGTTTGTTTTTTAAGAATATGCTACAAAAATATAACAACTACAAGAATAATGAAACTGAAATTAACATGGCCATGGGGAAAGGACTTAAGCACCTGGTTCTTCACAACTTGTATTGCCTTATTGGTATCGTATAAATTCCAAAAACTTACATCTTTTTCTTTTCTTTTTTTTCACTTTGTTTTGTCTTCACTTTTGATATAAAATTTTGCTCCTCTTTTTGTTGCTTGCAAACCTTGACTGTATTCAACTTTCTTCGTGATTTTGATGTCGCTTCGCTTGTTGATGATGATGTGTTTTTATTGCTGCTTTGTTGAGAGAATGGTACCAACTGCAAACAAGACTACAAGATAGTGTTAGCAATTCTGATGATACCCTCATGATTGATAGAATTAGCACTCAAGAGATCAAAAAGTAGTGCTGAAGGGGTGCGAGGTTGGGTAGCTCATCATTCTACCCGAAGTTAGCGTAGGATGACACACACTCTAAAGGACAATTTTTAGACAGCTACAAACACTAGTGGAAAAAAACCATTTTAAGATAGTCAGTGTCGTATAAGAGAGTTATCAACACTTTGATGTTGTTGTACTGCAGCTTCGCTGTCTAGGAACGACATTTTCATGTTGACATTGAGTAATTTTAATTTACGATACTTTCAAGTCGCCGTTAGTTACAACAACAAGCTTTTATATTAATAAAAAAAAAAATCATATCTGGCTGACTGAGTGCAGTCATTCTGACTGGGCTGAAATAATTCTGATTGAAACCTCAAATTACACTAAATTGAAACTCAAATCACACTGAAATGGAACCTGGATTTATAAATTCAAATAAAAATCCATTGTATTGGTTACAGATAACTTCACTAAATTCAGTTGACACTTAGAATCAGAATCACACAAAAAAAAAAATTAGAAAAAAATAAGAAAAAAATAAGTACTCAAATCTTGAATTCATGCACACTAATACAAGTCATATCTCAACTGGAAAATATTCACTCCTTAAACCTGGACTAGCAGAAGTGGGTGGACTAGCAGAAGGGTGTAGACCTGCAACAGTATTGAGCAAGGAAGTTGGCCAGCTACTTGTCGACCGAGATTGGTTGCTACATCCCACATTGAGTCTAGGCATAGTTACCTAAAATAAAACCACTTAGCTAGTAAGACTCACAATACAAAAATACAACACCTTGTATATGCTTAAATCAATAAGGAAATTTAAGAAACCAAACTTACCGTTTTTTCGTATAAGTAAAATTTGCCAAGAATTGGTCCAATTAACAAGTTGCATCAAACATTCCTACAATTAATATGAAGTTATGATAGGTCAATAACAATGAAAATGGGGTAATAAAAACACTAAGCTCAACACAAGTAAAGCGTATAATGCAGGAAATCCAACCAACTAAACATTAAAATTCAATATGGGTTAGTATCCAATCAGTAAAGTCACCATTCTACTAAAGAGGGATCTACATATATAAAATGTTTTATTCTAATAGCAAGCTTTACCCTGACTCGGAGGTACTAATTAGTGGTGTAGAGGAGTACAACTAGTTGATACTTTGGAGCAATTCAAAAGAGATGATCGAACGAATTTAGTTAAGGCATAATTTCTAGTATGCTATTACGCAAATGAGCATGTCAGAATTAGTGAGATAGATGTCAATCACCTTAACATGGGTACTTGGAAATGCAGATGTTTTTAGGGTCTCTTGTGTTTCATCTTCATGTTTACGCTTGGGAACACTCAAGATGAGGGCAGATTCATCCCAAATAGCAGTTGTATAAGTTATCCGGTGACAGTTATCTCACCGCCTATGAACCATATCACTTGGATAGAGGAAATCAAGCTCCACAGCCTAAAAAAGACACAAAAGAATGAAATATCAGAAACATGAAAAGAGTAGATTCTGCAATACCAATGCGTAAAATGAAACCAAAACAAGGAGATGAGTAAAAATCAAATGGCGTGAAAAGCCCTAGTAGCAATTGGCAATAATCTCAAATAATTTAAGCTTTGCAATGGAGCACTTAGGAGTCGGAAATACACGTGATGAAGTTTCAAATATATTTGGTTACTGAAGCCAGCATTGCGAGACATAATTGCACTCCATCGGCAGCAGTTGCAAAAACAAAATAAAAGCAACCAAGGATCATTGTCAAATGACTAAAGAATATCACACAACCAAACCATATGATACAAAGTAAACAAATCATGGAATCCACTAAAGCATGGACTAATACGCTAGAACAAAGCACTGAGTTTTGAAACCCCAATGCCTTGGGTGCAGATCAATAAACATAATATCATGTTACCATCAACATAACTTTAAGAAAGATAAAATATGAGAAGGAGAAGTCATAAAGCTTACCAGGATCAGACTCCGTTGCGCACACCGAGACATGATTCCAAAGCTTGTTTCCAATAATTGAACAAAAGTAGTACAAAGCCACAGGATAAAATTACATGAATTATAGAGTTAACACAGGATGGTGAGGAAACCACAAATTTTTATAAAACCCTGAGTTTTATTTCTAAACAAATTTCATATCAAGTGTAGAGGAATTCAAGACATTCAAAAATTAAATTGTTAGAACATTTAAATCATGATGATTACATAGCAACCATTTAATGAAATTCAGCCATACCATTACTGAAGTAGATAAAACAATAAGAATTTTTACCCCTTTTCTTTTCTTTCAGGCTTTTTCTTTAACACTTAATGTGCAGTTCTGTTGGTCTATTGTTTCAGATTGTCTCTTGTTTCAACATCTCGATTCCATGACCTTAATCACCCAAAACAAAAGCACAAAAAACATTTCAGAGATCAAATACAAATAAATTACACATACTGATCTAATCAAATACAAATAAATTTCAGCGAATGAAAGAAACCTCATATTCTGGTGAAAAATGAGCAAAAAAATTCATAAAAAGAGTAAGAAATTAGGGGTTTGTTACTGATTCTTACCAACAACGATATCCAGGACCCTAGTTCTTAGGATGAGAATTCGAGACACTAGAGTGGCCCATATTTTTGTTCTTCTTCACAACTAAAACCCTATATTTGATTAAGTTCTACAGAGGCGTCTGAGAAGAAGAGAAAAGAGCTGAGGAAAAAAAGAAGAGAAAAACCCTAATACCAAAATCAAAATGGAAAATCGATTTCTATATGGTTTTGTTTGGAGTTCGTAGAGAGATGTAAGGGTTACCATGTATTGATATGAAGATCAACAGAGGAAGAAGTGGGTTTGATAAGCTGGTGAAGGAGAAAGAGAAAGAGAAAGAGAAAGAAAAAAGTGAGAGAGGCGGAGAGGCGGTTTTCAGTGGTTTCTCTCTCTGCTAATTTGGTATAGATAAGGTCATGCGAGATTTTTCACCTCAAGCCGTCCATACATTTGGGTAAATCCTAACCCTACAATTAAATATACCTTCTTTTCGAAAGTACAACTAACAGGGGCACTTAAATGAGATTTATATAGTTTTTCATAGATTGTTATTTTTAGTAACTCCCGGAGACTTTCTGGAAATATAGAGATTTTCAGTGATTTTAAAAGAGTGTTGTAGAGAGTCTCTGCGACTTATAGATACAAATCTAATGGATTTCTAGAGAGTCTTTTATGATTTGTAGAGATAAAAAGATGTAAAATATTTAATCATAAATTTAAAACATCTACCAACTTTTTTACTATGCACGTTACACAATTAACACAAGTACCATGAATACCTAGTAAAATTTGTGTCATTTGTCAAAATTAAAAGCTCATTGTTGTCTTGTGCCTAAGTTTTCGTTCTCTTTATTTCACTCATCTCACGTTTTATTTGTTATGTTATCTCGCCACTGATTAGCATCTTCTCGTTGTTGTCTCTGAGTTTGATTTTGGAAAAGATTGTCTTCAGGATCTATTTATTCAGTGGAAGAATCTGGTTCCTCTTCACTTTCATCAACTGGAAATTTATCGGAACGACATTCTTTGTGCAAAAAGTTATGTAGTCCTGCACATGCCAAAACTATTCTCGCTTGTATTTTGTATGGAAACGGGGGTGCACTCTTAAATATTAAGAAGCTTGATTTGAATACACCCAATATTCTCTCAACTACATTCCTTAGAGATGTATGTCGAAGATTGAACAATTCATCAGCTTTTACTGGTTGGCGCCCAGAACCTGAGTATTCTTGGAGATGATAATGAACACCACGCTATGGAGCTAAGAACTGGCGTCGGTTCGCAAATCCACAATCCAGCAAATAAAATTTACCTAATTTTTTATGATTAACTTAATCATTATATGCATAATAACCAAATTCAAAGAGATTGCTACAAATAAATTATGTATAGTTACCTTGCGGAATGGCGAGTCCGTTCCTCTTTGTTAAAGCATCACTTAGAATCTTTGCGTCATGAGAATACCCTTCTCACCCACTCAACACATATATAAATTCTAAATCAAAATTGCATGCAGCTAAAACATTTTGAGATAATACTCTTTTACGATTACGATAAGCACTCACATCCCTGCCCTTTATCATTGTTGGAATATGTGTATCATCCTTAGCTCCAATGCAATCCTAAAACAAGTTCAAAATTGCAAGTTGTAATTATAATCTTGAGTAATATATATGTATGCATATATAAAAAAAATAAAAAATCATTGTTATCTTAAGATAAGGATAAAATCGTGTACTTTCTTTTATTTTAGGTTGGGTTGTTCTCGAGGGGCTGGCCATCATCAGCGGCGATAAGGCATTCAAGGCCATCAACATTCGATTGAAGTTTGATCTGACCGTCCAACGAGATCGACGAAACGTATCACGAACGACGGCATGCCGAGAATTTTGACCAACAATAAGTAAGAATGTGCCAAGCATTTCTTCAACAGAGATAAAGCGTGTATCATGTACATGCGTTCTTTCTCTAATTATATGGCATAGTTTTTGAAACACAAATGGATACATTCGATATTCTCGCCGAAAGTCTTCAGGATCATCCATTAGTACTCTATATATATAAGTGTTCCCAAATCTCGTAATTGGTCTACGAGGTATTGGTCTTTTAATTTGAGTTATGATTTCCATCGATTCCATTATCATCTTTAGCAAATTATATAATGCTAAGAAAATAATCAAAATAATGGATAATTCTTCATCTTCTTCATCGCTTTCGCTTCCCATTTCATATTCATCATCTCGACTTTCTTCATAATCACTACTTTCTTTTTCTTGGCTTTCTCCATCAGTTTCTTCATTGCTTTCTTCCGTCATCCAATCTTCCTCATCAAATATTTCTTCAAAATTGGACTTCTCCATGCCTAAAAAAACAAAAGAAACAATATAAACTATAAAATTATTATAAGATAACACCAAATAGATATAAATATAAATAATGAAACTAAAAACAAGCAAATAAAGAACATAGAACTTAATAATTGATTAAAAATGGAGTGCCCAAAACTGAAATATCCAAAGAAAAAATAAAATAAAATGAAGAAAACTCGTGTCAACCAATTATTCTGTCAAACGCTTAGATGTTAAACACTCGCAAAAGAAATAAATCCTTCCCTACATAGATAATAAAATAACATTCACTTGTTTAACTTAAAATGAATCCAGTCATTTCGATCATTTGCAGACAAGTAAATGAACATCTCTTTTTTGCTTTTGGTGTTCAACATCTCTACCGCTTGAAAACGTTCATCCGTAGTAAGATCTGGTATTTCCATAATGGGAGTATATACATTGTCACTAACACATTGCTTCTTCTTTTGCTTTCTAATTTTCTCCATTTTTTCCATTCGCCTATCAACAACCTTTTCTTCTATGATGGAACGGAGTGCATCTATATGAGAAGCAATGGAAGTAACCCCAGTAAAAACACTGCTCATAAGTTCATCTTTGATATCAGTTGATGGTGTATTAGAGTCAGGTTTATTCCGTGCTCTTTTCTTTGGACTGAGTTTTCAAATTGGTTCGAACCTTTTGTTTTTGGTAAGATGGGACTGTAAACATTTCCAACCTCAACAAATAGAGATTGGGTCGAAAGGGGAAAGTTAGAAGGATGTTCAAAGCTTCCAAGACCAGAATCTACAAAATCATGTATGGACTTGTCTTCATTTTCACAAGTTCTTGCAGTAGTAGCATTTTGGCTCACATCTACAGTTATTTTTCATGTTGCCGTCTTACCACCGAAAATGATGCATATGTCGTCATAATGATCAAATGCAGTATTCTGATCCATTTTTGAGTCTTGTGGGACTACAATAAATAAAAGAAGATTATCAGTATTTACCAGTAATCAATTTTAAATTTAACAATATGCACAAAACATAAACCATCCACGTACCGTAACAGCAAAGTAGTTTTCCCATACTTCTTCCGGGGCTTCTAACAACCCATTAGATGGGTTTATCCCAAATCTAGAACCAATTTTAAAAGCTTCACTTACTACATCAAACATGTTTCTGAACCAATTCATAGCACCTTTATAGTTTTCGTGTGTCTTATTGCAGTTACATTTCTGGTTTAAAACAGGTAAAATACTAGTCTCAATGGTTCTCTTGCTAAATGAACCATTCTTATCCTTCCATCCACGTTTTGTTGCATCAACCAACAGAGTTAGAAGTACTTCCCTCTCTTGGTTTGTCCAAGAAGAGTAACCAGTCTTTCATTTGTTACCATTAGCATCACCTTGTCTTGAAGGATCCATTCTATTACGATAACTTAAAAAACATTATCATATAGTATACATGTGTATATAACTAATATCAGTGAAGTTCACATGTACAAAAACTCTAACAATAAAAATAAAAAAAATAAAACTTGATTGAACTGGACAAGGAAAACATATTTAGAACTTACTTGGTACTTTGCGAAAGGCCTATAAAGCCGATGTCTTTATGGAAGGCCTCTAAGAACAAGCAAACTTTTAAATATTTGAAAACATAAACAGAATTCAAAGATCAAGAGAATGATAATCAACTAATAAGAACATACCTTCAAAATCAGAAGAACAATTCAATTGCATGTTTTACTTTGAGATAGTGTATGTCTATATAGATGAAAGATCATAAGTCTGAAAAGGAAACCAAAAAATATATTCAAAAATCTGCATGAGAATTTTTATAATTGTTGTGTATAGGTTAGATCTTATCATAATATGGAATAAAAAATAACTTATGTGCAGTAACTAATCTTGCATATCATATTCAGAATCTTGTATATCATATCTAAAATCTTGCATATCAATTATCTCATAATCATTAAAATGGAAATAAAAAGAAATATTTTGCAAATATCTTTTCAAAACTAAAAAGGAATATTTTGCAAATAAAAAGGATTGGTCAGCTTCTAAATATAACAATGTAGATGTCTAAAAAAGAGCCAGATTGGAAAAAGCATACATATTAAACAGGAGCACAAGAAGCCAGCTGAAGAAAAGGTTACAACATCACTGAAGTATAAAACAAGTGTGAAAAAATCACTGAAAAAGTGAATATACTATGTGGATGGACCTGAATGGATGTACATGTATTCCACCATTTTCCATCTATCACAAAATGCTTGAGCTATTGGTTGAGCAACCCTTCAGCAATCTTGCAGTCATCGGCAGCAACATCCTTCTGAACAGCTTCAGTTACTTCTTTATTCTGCCACAACATTAAACAGAGAAAATAAGCATAACATGGTATAATAATCCCTCATGTATACACCGAAGTACTGAAACAACCTCAGAAGTGTGTTGCACAAAATCCCTCATGTATACACTTGTAGACTTTCCACTCATATGGAGGTCCATAGTTACATCCTTACTGGGAGCACTGCAGAAGTAGTTCCCTTAAACTGCTTTGTGAAACCTATGAATATTTCAATTGAAATGCATAAGCATATGTGGGTGGGTTGGTCAGAATCTTCCACAAAAGTGATTAGAAGACCCCCTACAGGGAGACAGTATCTAAACTGTCAGTAGTGGATCAATAAATCTAAGGTATTTAAGCTATGGCAACTTTAAAAACAAATCAACATGTCAAAATAAAAGATTATGTTAAATTTGCACGTTCACAAAATATAGCAGTGGCCATTATTGCTACTTCAACAAAAGTTTTGAGATTTATTAATTTTGCCTTATACATATGATGGGATTTTAGATTACCCTATATAAATAACCGCAATCACACGTCGTCTAACTAGTAGACAACGGCAAGTACGGGTCGAACCCACAGGGAGCGGGAAAATACTGCAATCAATATCTCAAATAACTAATCAAGAATAATATTTTTGGGATTTTAGAATTCTGAATAAAATAATAAAGCAAACTAAACTAATCTAATATTTAAGCAGAGAGAGTCGGTAGCCAGGGTTTTCAGTATCCACCACTATTTCTATTTAATTACTGAAGTGAAACATAACTCATGAATATTTAGAGTCGCAAATATCACTGTACGCCCTAAACATGGTGCATCAAAAAGCCCTAGTCTCAAGCATACACCATAAAATTGCGTTAGCGAGAAAATTGTACGAAACTAATTATAGGTCCACAAATAATACTTGACTATTCTAAGCATACCCCATCAAAGGATTTAACCCAAGCATGAAATATCAAATAAGTAGACAAATATATTTGCAACAAGTAGATTTTCAAAATAACAACTGTATACCAGAAGCATGGAACATCAAAAACCTAGGCCAAGCATGTACCATCAAAAGACGTCACAATTGTTTAATGAAATTTAATAAATCAAAATCATGGAATTAATCTATTCAAATCATAATGGTCTGTATCAAATATTTTATTTAATTGATCTACAACTATAAATAGTTTCAACATTAAACCCTAGTTACAAATTATTTAGAACATGGAGATGGGTTTTTTAAAACCCATAAAAATAATTAGATAGAAGAGTAGAAGAAGATTAAACCAATATTATAGCAAAAACGACGAATTCCGGACTCTCCACTTTATCTCTGTATTCTACCGTCTCCGTCTCTCCAAAACTGAACTTTATCTCCGCCTCCCGAAAACAGAACCTCCCGAAACACTCCTGTACTCTCTTCTTTTATAGTCTCCCTCTTAACCCTAGGTCCAGTCCCATCCGTGTTGTACTTCTCTCATTCACGTGCTTCCCTTTCTTTTTCTTTGTACTCATCGTACCACCCTCAAAAGCAAGTCTAGATTCCAACTTTCCTTCACGTGAGAGGCTCACAGCCTAGTCCTTCCTACTCCATCACCGTCAGGCTCATGCAACAGCCATCTCCTAACAGTACCATCCCTAGCTCTCAACAAGAACCGTACACAGCCTAGCCTCCAATGACTCCTAGGCTACTACTGTCTACTCTTTATTTAACCAACCCAAAAGCCAACAGAGCTTGTACTTTTCTTAGTTGTACAGGCTTTGCTTTTTTTTCTTTTCTAACCAACTCCTGAAGCAATCACGTTGTAACCAACATAGAAACTCGAATTGTGCAGCACCTCATACTCCAGCCTCTTGAGACCTGCTTAGCTTTCTTCAATCCACAAACCAAGTCTGTTCCTTCGCCTTAGCCTTTCTTGCCAACATCAATTCACGCACATCCAACTACCATGCACGTTATTTTCCACACAAAAGAAGACGCACCTCTCACTCTTTAATGCAGACTCCACCTTCTTTTCTAGCTAGCAACTTCACCCAAACCGTATAGCCTAGCCATCAAGTCTACTTTCAACAGCTTCCAAACAGTAGCCTTCAAATCATCATTGCCTACACCTCAAACTCCATCACGTGAAGTACTCACTTTTTCTCTTGTCAATTCAAACCCCACCTGATCACAGTGTTTGATGCCTCTCATTTCTATAATCTTCACGTACCTTTCATTCAACATCCCTCTCTTTACTCGCCTGTTCAGAGCAACGGTTCCACCTTCTGGTTCTTTATTGACCGTACTTTCCAAAAGAAGATTATAATGTTTAACTTCAGACAACTCAGCCACCTACACAATCTCTTTTGCCCTTATCTCCATGTTCATAAGTTAATCAATTTATCCCATTTAATCATATTTATTTGTAACCATGAATTTTACGTATACCACCTAGATAATATCAAAACACTAAAATTAGTACAAAACGATAACAAGAAAATATAGATAAAGCGGTAAAAATATATCAATTAAGTACTTATCAACATGTATATCAGTTACTTTCAACTTTGGAAAAGCAATAAGCCATTAGGTTTCTAACAACTAATAAGCGACTACCATCCCAGAAAAAATAACAAAACTTGGACAATGCAAATATATCAATAAGAAAAAATTCTGATTAAGAAATCCTAAGAAAAGAAAGTACCAAACTTTCTACTCCACTTCCAAGACCTTCTGCAAGCCCTGAGGGAAGGTCCAAGGAGCAGACAACAAATTCCTTCTCATACTGAACTCCAGCTGAGACAGGATCAACCTGCAAGAAAAAACAATCACCAGTGTGAAATCTAACTGAAAACTTCTTTTGATCAGGCTAAATATGATACTTAAGTGAAGACAAACTTTTCAAAAATAGCATTAAAAAAGAGCTGATTAGCAAGACATCATCATTGCAACATGTGCCAAGTTAACCTAAAACCGCTCTGCTAGAATCATTTCTCCCGTTATAGATATAGAATGATGCAACTCTGAGCAGAAGCTACCAAAGACGGGGAATTAGGCAAGGGAAAATTCTCGAAATTGGAAGCATCAACATGGTATAAAATGGGTTTTAAAAAGGCTTCAGACATAACAGTTTAAAATTGATAATAAAATGGAACAAATGAATATAAGTCTCACTCTTGACTGTAAAAAACATAGAGATGAACCCAATGCCTGCTAACAATTACAGAAGCAGGATCAAGAGTTCTCGTGATAACGTCTTCTGGTGTTACCATTACACTGTAATAAGTGCATCCTCCAAGCTCTTAGGGTCACACCTATATCAATATTAGTTGAGTTAGTCAACAATACCAAATAGCAGAAGGTATACTTGAGGCACATAGAAACTACACGTGAACATACATAAGGAGTTCCACTGTCATATTCAGATGGAATCTGGACTTTTCATCCTTAATTTCTCAGGAGTCTATCTCTTTTCCCTTATCAAAATTACTATTTCCTAGATGAAGAAATAAAGCAACCACCCTGTAAATTTCCTCATGAATAAAAACTATTATAATCAGGTATTTGATTGGACCAACAAAGCTACAGTTGAAAAGATGATTATTCTGAAAAAAGAAAAATACAAATTTGTTCATGTTCACTGATTCCTACTATATCCATAGCTCTTCTGGTTTCAATATACTCTTCGGCAGCACTTACTCCAGCTAGCTCATAGCAATTGGATTGGTTTAGGTAGTGGAACGATCTAGGATTCCCCAACTTATATTTCTCAACTTCCTACAATATTTATGGTTGGATACTATCATAATCAATTGTGAGGAATGACGAGAATGTTAAACAACTCAAAAAGATCACAAATTCACTAATACCTCAGGTGGAGCTACACAAAGAAGATAAAAGCAATGATAGTTTCTCTCAGGATCTAAAACTTGGCAAACACGAGACCTCTCAAGCAGGCTAATTGCTACCCAGATAACAACTACACCCAAAATAACATAATGTACACAGAATCAAGATAGCATGACTGATAAATTATCAAAAAAATAAAGTTTGTATCGAACATACGATCTCTACTTTCCTATAATATATGATTATAATTGCATCAGAACTACAATAATCACTAATTAATTTTACCGCAAACATACCTTGGGTAAAACTGTCAACCATAACAACAGACCAACAGTAAAACGCCTAATTCAAGTTCAAATCAAAACAATGTATATCAATAAAATTAATCGAAATTAACCTTAACCCAGTTGATAGTAATATCTAAATTAACCTAACTAACCCTTATTTTGAAAAATTCCCAAATTTTATTGATTTTATAAAACCCAAATTTTCAAAATTTAATCATTCTAACACATAATATCAAAATCAAAGAAGAATAAAGAGATAATATGATACATCATACCTATTTATTCAACAATATTCACTGATTTCTTCAGTTCAAGCTTCTAGAGTGTGTTGTTGAAGCTTCCGACTTCTAACTTGTAAATCATGATGAATAAGAAAATAATAATAAGAAAAAAGGTGGTATTAAGATGCAGTAGGGTGGAGTGATGGTTGAAATCGTGGTCGTGGTATAAAATCAAGCAGGAAGGGAGAGAAGGGGAAGGAATGGCAGAAGAAGACTGAGGGGAAAGGAAGAAAAAAGGCTGAGGAATGAAGAAGAAGAAGAAGAAGAAGATAGGCAGGAGAGAGTTAAGGATGGATTTTGATCATTGGATAAGGTTGAGAAATGAGGACCTTTGGATTATATATGTTCTACCCAAATTTTCAAGTTTCTCCAAATATCACCTATAAGGGAGAGATTTTGCTCATGCTTATTTTCATCAAAAAGTCTCCCAAAATCCCAATAAGTAACAAATCAGTGATTTTGAAGTCTATATCTAACAACAAGAGTGTTTGAGTGACTTTTAACAAATCTTAATCCAATAACATGGTGTTTTCAGAGAATTTAAAAGACTTGAAAAAAGTCTCCATCCAATAACAAGAGAGTTTGAGAGACTCTCTCATATCTCAATTGACTAACAATATATTTGAAAATTCTCTACAAGTCTTTATAAGCTGGTGAAGGAGAAAGAGAAAGAAAAAAGCGAAAGAGGCGGAGAGATAGGTTTTCAGTGGTTTCTCTCTCTGTTAATTTGGTATAGATAAGGTCATGTGAGATTTTTCATCTCAAGTCGTTGATGTGATTTTATATAGTGGTAAAAAGAGAGTTCGTTTCTCGAAC
>JAJJMC010014301.1:9706884-9749651 GCA_023531435.1 Papaver californicum | reverse complement strand
GAGATAGGAATGGAAGATTGTAAGCCGTGAAACAGAGAAGCTGTTGGCTGTGATATGTGAATTGAGGGCTTGAGATTTGATGGCTTGATTTTTATGAGCAGTGGCTAGGTTCGAATGTATGCTATGGGCTATGGATGAATGTGATGGAATGATATTGCAGGTAAGAAGAAGGTTGGTATTTCTAATCACCAACAAGTCCATTTCTAGCTAAAATGACTCAATGAATTCCGAGCATTGAAGTGTTTGCAATGGTAACTTTGTGGTTTTTGACTATGGGCCTGATTTTGTGGCCGTGATTTGGCTTACAAGTTGCGGGCTTTATTCTAACGAATCTGACTTGGGTTATGGGTGTTTGGACTTTGATTTAATTATGGAAACCTAGGGTTAGAGTTCTATCTAAGAAGGATTCTACAAGGAAGAAAACTATATAAGAGCAACTTCAATAAGAGGGAAAGATATCTAGGTATTTACCTAGTTCTCTTCTCACCTCTTCTACTTTTTTTTGTAGGTTCACGCGGGAAAGATATCTCATATCTAGGGCTTGTAATTTCTTTTCTTCTTCAATTGTGTAAACTCCAATTTATGGGTAGTTAATTTTATTGTTGGTTAGGGAATAGTTGGATTTCTCAAACATGATTATTTAAATTAATAAATTAGTTTTGTCTCAATTTTGTCGTTCATGATTCACTACATGTATCTAATTGATTGTGTGTTAGTTTCGTCGAGTGGCCAATTGATTGAACTCACATTCATATCTACAACTAATTTATGGTTTATTATATGCAAAATTGATATTCCTTGAATACAAGTAACATAATTGTAGTTATTGCTTGTAGTGATACATCATAATAATCAGTTTTTTGTAATTGTTAATATAATGTAGTGTTATGACTAAATACGAAGAATATTTTATGTTTTCCTGATTCCATCTAATTTCTTTTTCTATAAAAATTACAGGGTACGTGTCGAATATGTTCATCAATGATTTGATGAAATATCTTGGATCTATGTCGAATTGTGTGTCAACCAAATGAATCTCATTCTGATGAGGGTCAAAAAAAAAATCTATTAGGGGCGGTCTTAAAAAAATGTAGTGCATTAATATTGATAAAATCAAATATAAATAAGCATTTTTCCTAGACTTCTATAAAAAAGGAACATGTGAATTATGACCTTTGTTAAATTGAATTAGTGCGCTTTCCACGTTCAATTGCATTGATTAGCCTAATTTCATGAATCTTAATGCTCATCAGGAATTAAACTTGATTAGTGTTTTTACACGTTGAGTTGTTTTCTTGGTAGAATTGATATTCACATCTTTTAATGTGTTTGTTGGTCACTTGAGGAAATTTGTGGGATATTTTTGCGATCAAGGTATTCAAGGGCTTTTGATAAAACGAGGTTAAATATCAATTCTAATTAGTAGTACAAGAACATTTTTTTTGAATGAAAACGAAACCTTGACCAATATTCTCAACTTTTGATTTTTTTATACAATTTCATTGTTTTCTTAGTTAGTTTAATTTATTTTTATTGAATCTGAAAAATCCCCTTGTTTTACATAAGTAATCGAATACATATAACAACTAAGACCTCCTCGTAGGAACGATCCTTTCTTACCCTTGTTTCATAATAAATCATAAGTAGTGAGAAAATAATAAAGAATTTTGACGTGGTACGACACACATCAAATTTTTGCGCCGCTGCCGGGGAGGCAACGAATATTATTTGTTTTTGATTTATTTTATTTTTATTTTTATTTTTTATTGTTGATTCTCGGATGGAGTATTAGAACGAAAAGATCCATATTTTTTTTTAACCTAGGTTTGGGAATCTTATTTCAGGTACTTATTTCTCATGGAAGGAGCATATTACAACAATCAATACGGCTTTCAACCTCAACAGTATGACAATTACCGACCATACCAGGGGTATAATCAAAACCAATTTTTTGTCTATGATCAATATCCTACGGACCCTTGTGGTTTTTCTCATACATATCAACACCCTTATGACGGGTATGTATGTGAACAATCAAAAGGATGGGAGGATTGTTATGCTCGTGAACAAAAGTCTCTAGTTTTGTAGATAAATGTTTTAACTTGGTACAACAAGAGCTTCAAAAAATTAAAGAAACTAGAGAAGAGCAACTCCAAGAACTTCGAAAAGGTATTATTAACTTAAGAAGAGACATTGAACAATACAAGGAAGAGAGGGATAAAGAAGAATTTTTCTTTCAAAGCAATAATAATTTGAATGTGCCTATGGTTAGTAATGAATATTTGATCAATAATAATGTTGAGAAAGACTAATCTTTGGGGATAATTGATGATACTAATGTAGCTTACTCAAGCCTTGATCTTAATAATGATCAAGCTTCTACTCAAAAGGTGGATCTTGAGGATGATGCCATGAGTGTTTTAAGAAAATTCCTTGTGGCGAGATTTGAATCCCCAACAAAGTATGAACCTTACAACAAATAGGAGTATGTTGAGAATGAAACCGAATTGAGTAATATCGTGGAAGACCCAATTAAACTTGTCGAGGATGATATTGATAATATTGATGCTGAAACTCTTATTGAGGCGGAAACTAATAAAGAACGGTTATAAAGTTTGATAGAGGACCACGATTAAGTAAGTCATTAATTTTTTTTGAGAAAGACGAGGATCCCGTAATACAAGAGAATTTGGATGGTTTGACTAAACCTTTGACTATTGATCTTTTTCCTTTAACTCGTTTTGGCTTGAATGTATATGCTTCGAAAGTATTGCTGAATAACGTTGCTTCTAAATATCCGCTTTTGGAAAGACTTGATTCTCATACTATGCAGGTTTTTGAACATGAACCTATAGAAGTTCCCGAATTCTATGTTATTTATCCACTTTTGAGTATAGAAAGGACTAAGTGTGTGATGAGTGTTTAATTCATATGTTTCTAGTGTGAAATCCATGCTTGTTTTACCTATAATTCGTGCATATTACTTGTTATTACTCTTTTATTCCACCTTATATGTCATATTAGGTGAATCATCCAAAAAGGAGTTACAACGTGCTTAAAAGGAGCAAGGAATTGAAATCTACAAGTGGGGAAGGGCCAAATACCAAATTCAACTCGTTCGAATCCAGATTTTTTTATCATCATCTTAAATAGAATTTAAATACGAAGCCAACGTAAAAAAATGAGGTCATTCCGAGTTCGTATGAGGAAGTTATGAGCAAAACAGCCGGAAAAAAAAAAGAAATAAAGGCACAACAAAATAATCGGGAGATAATGAGGTGCCAGAGACTACCGATTATGGAAGGATTTTGGGACATAAAACTCTTTATAATTTACAAAAAATAATCGGTAGAAATTGGTTGAATGATACTACCGATTATGACTCAACGTTGGCCACTTTTAATACACGTTTTGGACTTCTAAATCAAGGAAATATGGTATTAGAAGGATTCTAATCCCTAGAAGGAAATGAGACTTGAAGGCAAATCATTGAAGGCTATAAAATAAGACATCTAAGTCTCAAATAAGACATCTTTACATCATCTTAATATATATTCTACCTCTCATACTACATTTTTACATATAAACCTAGGGTTTACCCCTTTAGGGGGAAACCATTCTTCTTTGTAATATGAGTAGCTAGATCTTTTGTTGATTAAGGATGAATTCAATATTCTAAGCGCGAAGTTTTATTAGTTATACAAGTTATTTGGAGTTTTAATCATTTTATCGTTTGTCTTCATTATATCTAGGGTTTATGATTGATTCTTAGATTGTTTGGGTGCGCAACCAAGTTATTCTATTGATCATTCTATGGCTAGTAGAGAGTTGTGAGATACGTGTAACATTCGAACACCTCCTACACAACTAGAGAATGCAAGACCTTGCAGAGGGAATCTGTGGAGCAATTGTGAGTGAATATAACACTAGTAAGCATACCGAGCTTATGCATTTGATGCTAGGATCAACCTAAATTCACAAAGCCTAATGCATTCGATTGGGTTACACCTTGAGAGATTATTCATGATGGCTCATATGGATAGAATCTGGTAGTCGAGCGCTTCCGTAACCAGTGACACAAGGAGTTTTGGGGATAGCAGAGCTTGTTGCTATTCTACGGTTTGTGATAAATAATTCTAACGAAAAATAGATAAATATACTAATTCAGTCAACGTTTGGTAACGGCGAAGGACTCCCTAATCATTTCTTTATTCTTATTGTCTTGTATTTTTAGTTAATTTAAACAAACAATCCCCCTTAGTATTCACTTCTATTATAGTTTTGTTAATCTAAATAACATCTCAATTACACAGCTCTTTGTAAGAACGATCCTTATTACCCGCTATATTATCAGTTAATTAGTGGGAAATATATTGATTTATTTGTTGCACTTACGACACACATCAGTGCAGGGGAAACTTCTATCGGGTGATATCTTCAATTTTATTTTCTTGTACTAATATTCTTGTGAAGCTATTGTTATAATTGCATATTTTTCTATGGGTGGATCCCCAAATTTTCAGATTGTTGGTCTACGGGCGACTAGAGAGTCGGGTTGACGACTTTAAACCAACCGCTGCATGGGAGGCAACCCATTGGTTTAGTATTTCTTGTACTTTTTCTTGTGTTTTTTTGAATTTGCATATCATTATAGGACTTCCCATCTTAGTTTTACATTGGATGAGTCAAGTTACATTGAGGATAATGTAAAGTTTAAGTGTGGGGGAGTGGTTAAGCATATAGAATTCTTAATTATTCACTTTTAGGTAGAAATCTTTAACTTTTTTTGTAACTATTTGCATGAAACCTCCAACTTTTAGATATTTTAGAGTCACTTAGTATACTTCTAGCTACGTTCACATACGGAGTTCTTACCGAACTAACTAAACTTAAAAGTATTAGAGAACTATATTCGGGTTTCTTAGTTGTTGAGAGGCAGTAGATGACAAAAAGGGACTTAAACCGCATGTGACAAACTAGGTACAAAAAGAATACAATATTAGAGAAGTTGATCATTCATTACCCATATATGAGTGAGGCACTAAACCTTCAATATTGTCCGTTTAGAGTGTTTTATCTGCTCTAATTCCAGGTAAAATGATGAGCTACCCAACCTCGCACAATTTCAACACTACTTTTTGGTCTCTTTAGTGCTAATTTTATCAATCATGAGAGTGACATCAGAATTGCGAACAAAACTTATCTTGTAGGTTGATTTGCATTTGGCACCATTCTCTTTCTCTCGACAACAACAAGTCCATAGAAACACAATCATCATCAACAAGCATAATATTACAAATTTGAAGAAAGTTGCATTCAAGGTTTACAAGCAATATTACAAGAAAGAGCAAAATTCAGATTCAATGTGAAATAATAATACAAGGAGCAAAATTTTATATCCTAGTTGAAGATTAGGGGCGGTCTTAAAAAAATGTAGTGCATTAATATTGATAAAATCAAATACAAGGAAGTTTTTTTCCTAAACTTCTCAAAAAAAGGAGCATGTGAATTATGACCTTTGTTAAATTGAACTAGTGCGCTTTTCACGTTCGATTGCATTGATTAGCCTAATTTCATGAATCTTAATGCTTATCGGGAATTAAACTTTATTAGTGTTTTTACACGTTGAGTTGTTTTCTTGGTAGAATTCATATTCACATCTTTTGATGTGTTTGTTGATGACTTGAGGAAATTTACGGGATATTCTTGCGACCAAGGTATTCTAGGGCTTTTGATAAAACGAGATTAAATATCAATTCTAATTAGTAGTACAAGAACATGTTTTGTGAATGAAAACGAAACCTTGACCAATATTCTCAACTTTTGATTCTTTTATATAATTTCATTGCTTTCTTAGTTAGTTTATTTTATTTTTATTGAATCTGAAAAATCCCCCTTGTTTTATATAAGTAATAGGATACATATAACAACCAAGACCTCCTTGTGAGAACGATCCTTTCTTACCCTTGCTTCATAAGTAATGAGAAAGTAATAAAGAATTTTGACGTGGTACGACACACATCAATACTCATCGTCACTATCATAGCTAACGTAAGGTTGGTCATTGATGAATTTAGTGTGTCTAATCTCAATATCCTCCTTTTCAACGCTCTGTACTTCAGGATCATATATTGTTGCAAAATCAAATCTAGCTGCAAGGAAATTTTTTTAAAGAAATAGTCTCATTATACCAAGGCTTCATCTTTTGAATAGGTAAATGATCGTTATTATGATTCGGAGTTGGTATAACTTCAGCATTGTTTCCAAGACTTTCCAAAGGTTGCTCATCTTCATATGTGGCACACTCCCTTCGGATGTTTTCCATATTCCGTTGAAATTCATTTTGTATGCTTTGAGTGGCTTGAATGATGATCTCCTCCAATTGTCGTATTTTTAAGAAACAAAAAACAAATAAAAATAAAACTAAAATAAAACTAAAAACAAAAAAAAGAAATCAAAAAAAACAAAAAACAATAACTATGTCTCCCCGGCAGCGGCACCAAAATTTGGTCGGTGGTCAGCCAAGCTAAATTAATTCAAGTTCTTTACTTCATAAATATAGATTAGAGTATAATAGTAAGAACAAGTTCGTTCCTCAGAGAGATGTGGTCGTTAACTATTTTTGATTACTTATATAAAAAGGGTTTTTTGATTTATTATTTGAGCTAAATTAAATTAAGAAAAATAATTAAAGTTCTAAATAATATGACGAGAGTACTGGTTAACGAGTTCATCTTCCGTCATCAGACATGTTATCAATCAAACTCAATTTTCAATTTTTTCTCAATATCAATAACCCTAAAGCATCCTTTCACAAGTCTACTCCGGCAAAACTCCTATTATCATTAAGAGTGGCTCTTGCCCTTTGATGATAAAAGGAGTTTTGCCGGAGTAAACCTGCGATAGGATGCTTTAGTGTTATTGATATCAATAAAATTGGAATATTGAGTCTGATTTAGTTGATAACATGCTTGATGATGGAAGATGAACTCTCTAACCAGTATATTCTACATTGTTTACAATATTAAATTATTTTCTTGTTATTATTTTAGTTTAAATTATTTTGAACAACAAAATCCTCCCAGTTACATAAGTTTTCAAAAACGAATAACAACCCATATCTCCATGTGGATCGAATCTGTTCTTATAACTATACTCTTATTCATATATGTGAGTGAAAAGAACTTGAAATATTTTTGCTTGGCTGAAAACCGACCAAATTGGTGTCGTTTCCGGGGAGGCATAGCGGATTGTTATTTTGTTTTTGATTTCTTAGTTTTTGTTTTTAATTTCTTTTCAAGAATTGCGTTATAGGTACTTTACTGAAAGACAAACCAAAAGAAGCAATGGGTAATGCAAATTGTACACTCAAAGAACTATCTTCTCACAAGCTGGATACACAGGAATTGTGTATTCAAACTACATCCAACTTTGAGATCAAGTCAGGGTTGATTCGAGAGCTTCCAAATTCCATGGAATGACTAATGAAGATCCGAACAAGCATCTTATGGATTTCCATAACATGGTCATGGCCATGTTACCGGAAGAGACTAATGCAGATGGAGCTATGTTACGGGTTTTTCCATTCTCTTTGGTAGACACTGCTAAAGAATGGTTATGTTATTTACCTGCTGGCAGTGTAACAACATGGAATGGTTTGAAGAAATTCTTTTTAGAGAGGTATTTTCTTGCATCTAAGGAAACTCAAATTCTAAAAGAGATTTGTGGGAATAAATAAATTACAGGAGAAATATTGTATGAATGCTGGGAACGTTATAAGATATTGGTGGCCAGCTTCCCACATCATCAATTTGGTGACGCATTGATTATCCAATATTTTTATGATGGTTTATTACCATGTGATAGAAATCTCCTTGACGCTGCAAGTGGTGGTGCTTTAATGAACAAAACAGTACCAAAAGCTAAAGAATTGATTGAGAACATGGCAGCAAATTCTCAACAATTCTCAAGTTTTTTATTAGAGCCACTTATCAATAGCGTTAATCAAGTAAACGAGATGACTGATCTACGTCAACAGGTAGGCAACCTGACATCAACGGTGCAAAAAATTGCAGTTATGGTGGTACAACCATCATGTCGAGCTTATGAGCATGTAGAACACGTAAATTCTCTCTTCTCAAGCCAACAAATACGACAATGTGATCCTTACTCCAATACCTGTGATCAAGGATGTAGAGACCGGCCACACTTTAGTTATGCTATCAAGGAAGCTACACTTGCAGATCATGTTCATAACTGTTCTAGTGAGTTCCAACCTCAAGTACGACAACCAAAAATAGCTCAAAGCTCATAATTATCAGAGATACTTACTTTGACGAAGAATTTAATCTCCTTGGTACAACAGAATCAACAACTAGCAGATTTAAATCAGCAGAAAACCGATAATGTCATTAATGAGCTGCATACGCAGATGAGTGTTATGGCAAGTGAGATTAATCAATTGAGGGCACAAGATAGTGGGAAACTCCTTTCTCGGAATCTTGTTAAACCAAGAGAGATTGTTAATGCTGCTACACTGAGAAGTGGTACACAAACTGTGCAACCAGAAATCACTTTCGAGGGTAATAAAAAGTCTCTAAAGGAGCCGACTAAAGAGGAAAAGCTCAAAACTCCTCCTAAAAATGGCCAAGTATCAAAAGAAAAGCCTCAATCTCATGTTTCTACTTACGTTCCTCCTCAACCTTTTCCTGGCAGGTTCGCTAAAGCTAATAAGAAGGTGGAACAAGATAAAGATACTTTGGATGTTTTCACGAAAGTCCAAGTGAAGATTTCTCTCATTGATGCAATCAAGCAAGTTCCTCGTTGCGCGAAGTTTTTAAAGGAGTTGCGTACTAATAAGCATAAGTTAACCGCTAATGAATTAATGAGTGTGGGGGAGAATGCTTTGGCGTTTCTTGAAAAGAAACTTCCACCTAAATTGAAAGATCCTAGTATATTTACTATTCCATGCACAATTGGTAAAACCAGGTTTACAAAAGCTTTGCTATATTTAGGAGCATTTATTAATGTTATGCCTGCTTGAATTTATAATTCTTTACATCTTGGTCATCTCAAGGAGACCGGTGTAGTTATTCAACTTGCGAATATATCTAATGTTTTCCCGAAAGGGGTTGTTGGGGATGTTTTGGTGCAGGTAAATGGACTAATATTTCCAGTGGACTGCAATGTTCTAGATATGAGAGATGATAATTCATCCTCATCTATACCTTTACTGTTGGGTAGGCAATTTTTGAGCACTTCTAGAACAAAAATTGATGTCCACGACGGCACTTAGACTATAAAGTTTGATGGAGAGGTCATAAGTGTCAGTATCTTTGAAACAATGCGATACCCAGGTAATGCTCAATCGAACCATCAATCAGAGTAACAATAGCTAACCAGAGACCTAGTTCCGCTGATTGTAAAGGGAAGAAGAATAAGGTGGCCCCGAGTAATTTTGTTGGTGTAGTTATAATAATTTGAATATATGCAGCCCTTAGTAGAAGTGGTGGTGCCTTTACTGTTATCTGAATTTCTGATGCCCCTTAATGTACGACGGAATGCCAATAATAGCTTCCTTTGAAATGACCATTTTACCCTTAGTTCTTGTTTTGCTCATAACTCTTTCATACGACCTCAGAATAACCTTGTTCTTTCGCCGTTGGCTTTGTAATTCAATTTCCTACAAGATAGCGACTAGAAAACCTGGATTTGAACGAGCTCCACTGGATATTTGGCAATTATTCCTTTGTAATGCTTTATTTCAACTTCTTTCAGAGATGTAATCTAATAAAAGACATAAACTACAAAAGTAATAATAATAAATATAATTCACGCAAAATCTAGCAAATAAGTGTAAGAAAATAATACTCAGAATATGTAAATTATGCACTTATCAATACGGTCATAAAGCTCTAACAAAATTTTGATCCACATTATTAGTCGAACAGTGTATGATAGCCTTAGGACATAACACGAACAAGTTCCCATGGCACTATGGGCATGCATATCAAACTACACCGAAAAGTTTTATAAGAGTTTCACTATACTCAGTGGTATATAACGCTGATTTCATTCTCTTCCAACACAAATCAGAGTACTGTCAGCACGAGCCGCTATAATAAGTAGGGGTACATAGAAAACCGAAAAATCGGGTAAACCGGGCCGAGCCGTAACACTAAAATACCGAACCGAACCGAAAATATAATGGTAATCAACGGTTTTAGATTTAAGAAAACCGGTTGATCCCGATTCGGTTTTGGTTCATCCCTAAAACCGAACCGAACCGACTCGGTTCAAACCGATTAATATATGTCGTTAGATCTGATTAAATATAGGTCGTAGGATGTAAGTAAAAAACTTACCTAACCTAATTTTCTCTTTGGCTCCTCATTTCCCAACTTCTTCGATTAGTCTATAGCCTGTAGGTAGATGCAAGTTCATCATCATCTTGTTCTTGTTCGATCATCATCATCATCATCATCATCATCATCATCATCATCATCATCATCATCATCATCATCATCATCATCATCATCATCATCATCATCATCATCATCATCATCATCATCTTCTTCTTCTTCTTCTTCTTCTTCTTCTTCTTCTTCTTCTTCTTCTTCTTCTTCTTATTTAACAAGTTCTAACTTCTAAGAACAAGTACCACCACACCAATGGAACCATATAAGGCAATCCAGAAATAGGTATCCTTCATGTTAGGTTTTTATTGTCTAGCTAAGAAAAAGTTAGGGTTTTAGTTTTGTTGTTATTTTGATTTGGAATGGTGTTTTATTTGTTGTTTATAATCTTGTGGAAGAAAAAAACCCAACAAAAATGATTGTTGGCTGACTACAGATTATTAGTTAAGTAAGTTGTTTGATGATGGAAGTAGTTTTGTTTGGTCTGATCACTAAAACCGATCTAGGTCATTTTGAATAATATTCATAGTCACATGATGTCGCTGATAAATGGGTGTATAGTTTAGTTAAGATTTTCCAAATCTACATCAGTCCTTGGTTTGTATGGTTATTATTGTGAACATTAATTTCTTCCATGATGCAGTTAGTGTTTTATTCTTGAATCAAAATGTTAATTCTATGTAAGCTGTTTGTTCCAATCTAGAATGGGTTTTTAGCTCAATCCCCAAATTTATGCTCTCAATGTCGTTGGTGTTATGTGTTGGTGCTATTGTTTGGATTTTGCTACTTTCCTCATGTTTAATTGAATGGGGTTAGACTTTCATGCATTTTTTTGTTTGTTCAGACTCTCAGTTTTTTGGTACTCGGAAAGTTTGTATTTTCTTACTAGCTATCATGTTTGATGTTTCAATGCCTTGTTATTTCTGTTTTAGGTGCCTAATAATAGTTTGTAAACTTCTGGTTTTTTTTTAATGTACTCTTTCAGGTATGGGTAGGGAAATTAAGGCAGAAGTTATGGTTCCAGAGCATGTCCTGAAAAAGAATAAGAGAGTTGAAGAATGGACGTTGGCAGAGAAAACTTCCCAAGAAGTTCAGAAGAAAAAAAACTCTGAAAACAGAAAGCTCGTCTACAAGAGGGTTGAGCAGTATGCCAAGGAATACTCAGAGCATGCCTGAATATCTACTTTGACCCATTTTATTATATTTCCATCATTTTTGAAATTATCTTCTGAATTCTGAGATATCTGTTAACTTTTACATATTGGTTATCTTGTAGGAGAGGGAATTGATCAGGTTGAAACGTGAGGCTAAGCTAAAAGGAGGATTCTATGTTAACCCTAAAGCCAAATTGCTCATTATTGTCCGTATTCGTGGGTAAGCTTATTTTGAATAAATTTCATATGTTGCACTTTACATTTAAAGTTATGCGCCTGATGTTGATTCTTCATTGTTGTTTGTTTTAAGTATTAATGCTATGGACCCAAAGACCAAGAAGATATTATAGCTTTTCCATTTGAGACAAGTAATTTTTCTTAGATTTATTTCATACATGGTGTTGTTATCTCCATCTTTATATGTCTGAACAAAATGATATCCTTCACTCTCAGCACCTATAGAATCATTCTATTTTAGGCTGTCTATTTTGATGATTGCCAATATTAGTGGTTCAGAAAAACACATAAAGTTAAAGTTTTCTACTGTTTGCTTTTCTCCAGATCTTCAATGGTGTATTTCTTAAAATGAACAAAGCTACTTTGCAAATGTTGCAAAGAGTTGGACCATATGTTTGCATTTGTATTCACTAAAGTATTTTATGGAAAAGAATTGTGCTCATCAAATATTGAAAGAGATTACCAGTGCATGTACTTCTTCTCAAGTTTTTATTTCATTATGCATCATTGTGCACCAGTATCTGAAATGTATGGGAGATCACTGTTTGAATCTTGTGGATACCTCTGCATATTGAACTTTTGGTAAAACCGAAACCGGCTGGTTTAAAACCGAAACCGAGTCGGTTCAAAACCGAACCGAACCGAAATGCTTAATGGTAATCATCGGTTTTCACAACTGAAAAACCGAGACTATCAGTTTCGATTATGGCTGGATCAAAAATCGAACCGAACCGTACCATGTGCGCTCCTAATAATAACAAATTTAGATGCTATTAATAAATTATTTTTATATAATAAATAAGTAAAGTTCAGAACGTCTCATGCTGGGGCTGAGACTTAATACTAAAATCAGGCATCTAAGCACGTTCAACAAAATCTTTCATCACCAAAATTCTCTCATAATACTGATCCATAGTAGAAGTGATAGCACGACGAGTCCGAAAGGCTCACACGTGGATCAGTTCTCCCAGTCGTCAAGCCTCTTTTCAGTGGCGTCATCATGGATTCATTGTCCATCTTATCCATCATTGAAGATTAGTCAACGACAATTGTTGCTAATGAGAAGTCACAACTCTAATTCGACACTCGAATTCATCACCAGCATCGGGATATTCAGCTACTACTTTGAGTTCCACCTCTTCAGTCACATAGTCTCAACGTGCAAGCCATCATCACCTGGGGACTGCTCCGTTCTCGAAAGACCATCATGAGTCATCTCCTTACGATTTATATGATGAGTATCCAGTTCTAGCTACTCATCTCATCTTCCTTGATTAACTACTATCACTAAGAATATGAAGATAAGTAATATCAGTTAGGATATACTTGTACAAGATCGAGCAAACATAATTTCAGAATCAAATGAATTTCATCATAACATATGATCGAAATCAAATCAGATTAAAAGCTCAGAAGAGTCAAGCGATTGATCATACACGACCATACTAGGTCTAATGAGGACACGAGTCTATTCTATTTCACATACAGATGCATGCGTGTGCAAGCTAGGGTTTGTATTTAGGAAGACTTGAGATAAGCCTCCTCTCTACAAATGGGTGTTCATAAAATTCAAGCGAAGTTGAGGTTGATGCAGGCTAGTTCAGCTCTGCTATAGAGCACGACCTGTTCACCTCTGCTCTTGAGCATGGACTTTCACCTCTGCTTCGACAGCAGCTAGGTCTAGGGGAAAGTTGTGAGCACTACGTTCCGCTCTACAGAGCAAAGCTATGGTTTGTGTGAACCTGACCTAGGGTTTTTCTCTCCTTTGAATCGGCGATCATCGACGATTTTGGTTTGAAAAAAATAAGGTAACGAAGAAGAGGAAGAATCGGCGGAGGAGCCCATAATTTTAGTTTTTAGGTTTGGATGAAATGAAATATGAAATATTATTTTAAGTTTACACCAGTGTAGTCCATACCGGCCGGTATATCGTCGGTTTTATCGATTTCGGCCGAAAAGTGAGACGAAATCCGGTATATCGGTAAACGGTATTTGACCGAAAATATCGGTCGGTATGGACTGTACCGGTTTGGCCGGTACGTCCGGTATTGACCGGTATTGACCCGTATAATCGTTTTTTTTGTTTTTTTATTTAAAAAAAAATAATAGAAAAATAATTTATTCTTGTTTTAGGGTTTTCAATTGTTACTCATATTTTTTATGATATCTTAGAATTATATATGCATATGATAATATCTATAATTAATCTAATGATCTTAAAATTGTAATATCTTTGTTTAATTAGTATTTTAGACGATAAACTTTGGAGTTGTTCTTGTTTCTTTTGTTTTTCCAGTTTGAACTTTGTATATGGATGAATACTAGTTTATCTTTTTAAACTTTGTGAAAAAATGTTTGTTATAACGTGTTAAAATATATTTATAGTTATAAAATGTGAACTAGTATTTTTTTATAAAATTATAGGTATAAAATATATGCACCGATATTCCACCGATATTTACATCGAAATTTCCCCGGTATACCGGCATACCAGTGTATCGTTCTCGACCGGTACGAACCGAAATCCGGCATGGTACAACCTTGGTTTAAACCATGATAAGAATAATTTAGACACCCCTTATCAATCTAGACTAATCTAGACTAGTTAGGTTTAAATTTACTGACCCCTAATTATTTTTTGTCAGCCCTAAATATCGTTTTTCCTTCTGTAAAAAACCTTTGAGGATTAAACAAATAAAAACCTTTCTAAAATGTTTCAAAAAAAATTTTCCTAAAAAACAAACCTTCCTAAATTATTATTTTATATATATATATATATTTATTATTTTTGCGTAGTTGTTTTAAAATTGTTCTAATTTTTCATGTTTTTCCTTTATATACCTACCAATTATACATACTCAACCTGCTACTGATTTTATGTATTTAGGGGCTGTTTGGTAACCATTATTACAATGGTTTATGAGCCCATAGTCAATTATCCATCCCATAATTCATTATATGGGTGTTTGATAAAATTTATAACCACTGATTATTTTAACCATAATTGAAAAAACTCATAATTTTTATAAATAGAAAAAAGTAGTTTATAAAATTATCATAATCATTTTTTTTTTTAACAAATTGGACTTTTTCCCCTTATTTTCTCTAAACTATCAAGAGAGAGACAAAAAAATAAAAGTGGACTAAAAAGAAATCATAGATCATCATTCCTTCCTTTCCTCTTTGAGAGCATTTTTCTTGATAATCAATTTATTTTAAAAAAATGTTTGTAAAAATTTATTATAGAAATGATTATTTCAAAATCATTTATCAACTTATGATTATTTATAATTATAAATAGATAATCATAAATATTAAAAAACAATGCCTTTTTTTTTTGAATTTTGACACAATCAGCAGGGATTAAGGGCCCCTAACCCGCAAAACAAGCAAAAACCAAAACAAAACCCCAGTCAAAAGACCAGGAAAAACCTAAAAACGAAAATAAACTTTCTAACTACGATCATCCTCTAAAATTCTGGCAAAATCCTCTCCTAAACGATCCCAGACCAGAACCTCATAAGTAGAAGGAGGATAAATCCCTGATAGCCAATCAGTAGCCCTATTAGTCTCACGATAGATATGCTCCACCTTAATCCATTCAAACTGCTTCCTCAATCTCATAATGTCTCCAAATATAAGTTACATTCCAAGGAGGATCATGATTTTCACTATTCAGAAGAATCACTGCTGCCATAGAATCCAACCCCAGAAAAGCTCTTATAAAACCATTAGACAAAGCTGTAATAGGCCCAATTTCAACCCCTTGCAATTCATGACCCAAAACAGATATGACAATACAAGAACCAACCACATCATCCAAGCAATTTCCCTCACCATTTCTAAGAATAGCTCCAAAGCCACCCATATCATCTTTCAAAGATCCATCAGAGTTAATCATAATAGCATCACCCTTAAGCTTTTTCCATAAACATAATATCCTCAACAACAATATTATGAGCATCAAGCTTCAATATGACATCCTCAATAATCAACCAACTAACATGATATGTGGACTGGTTCTGATGCCTAAACACCTTTGGATTCCTTTCCTTTCATATGTGATACACATAACTATTAAAAGTAAACTTCCTCATAGTAGTAATGATAGAATACCCCATAAAAGAAGAACTGCATCGCATAAACTCCTCCTTCCACTTAGCTCTTTGACCAGTAACATACCCCATCTTAATAATCAACCCTTGCCAAATCTGAGAAGAGAAAGGACAATCAAGAAAAAGGTGATTCTCATCTTCTTCACCCTGATCATAAAGGATACACACATGAGACACATCCAAACCCCACTTTTTAAGTCTACACTTAGTCTTAAGCCTGAAATTCAAAGCCAGCCAAGTAATAAACAATGCATAGGAATATGCAGTTTAAACCAAACCAAATTATTCCACATAGAATGTTCATTTGAATTAATCAGAGTTTTATAAGTATCTTTGATAGTAAACTTCCCAGAAGCACTAGGAGACCACGCCATATGATATTCCTCCATAGCAGAATCCACATAAATAGTTCCAATATGTTCAATAATAGCTGAAGTAAAAATATCATCTGATTGTGGTAATATATATCCCTCCCTATCAATATACTCCGAGACTTTGCAATCCCTGCCACCAAACACAAAATCAATAATATCTCCAGGAATCCAATCTATTAGTCTACCATAGGGGTGCCAATTACCATATAAGAAGTCACTGGCCTCTCCATTACCAATAGAAGTCCCCAAAAACTTAGCTACTTCTGTTCTTTGTCCTAAGATATGTCTCCAACTCCAAGAATTATCTTGTGGGCCATTCATACTCCAAAAGTATTTATCTCTAATAAGATTATTCTTTATCCAATCAGTCCAAACAGAAGACTTATTAGAGAATTCCACACATGTTTCATCCTAGCAATCAAAATAGTGGTCTGAATATCCTAACCGCAATACCCCCCTCTTTAAAAGGAGAACACACCTGATACCAATTAATAGGATAACTATGCTTCTTCTCTATCTCAGCCCCAGCCCAAAAAAATCTCTTAAACAAAAAGTTAAGACACTTTATAACCTTCTTAGGCAGAATAAAACAAGATAACCAATAAAACACCATACCATTAAGGAAATTTTTTATAATATTAAGTCTACCAGCATAAGTAAGAAACTTAGATTTCCAAGTTAATACGGTAGTAACTTTGTCAATAAGAGGTATGCAATCCTTAAAAGAAATCCTAGTAGACAATAAAGGCAACCCTAAGTATCTCACAGGTAAATCCCCCACCACACAATCCAGACAAGAAATAATATTCAACATAGTCACCTTATTCACAATAGAAGAAAAAACAGAAGTCTTTTCCTTACTCACTTCAATCCCAGAACAAGCACTAAACTTATGAAGAGCACTATTAAGGGAGGAGCCAGAATGAAAATCCCCTTTAAAAACAAAACAAAACATCATCTGCAAAATAGAGATGAGTTAAACCAGTTTGTTTACACCTAGGATGAAACCCATAGTCCCCACTAAGAACTTGTTTCTTCAGACAAACACTCAAAATTTCCATCACCATAACAAATAAATAAGGGGACAAAGGACACCCTTGTCTCAAACCCCGTTTAGCTCCAAAAAAACTATAAGGCGATCCATTTATCATAATAGAAAACCTAGAAGTAGTAATACAACACTTAATCCATTCATTAAATACACTAGGAAAACCAAACTTCTCAAGAGTAATGAACACAGCCTTCCAACTGACCTTATCATAAGCTTTCTTCAAATCAATCTTAAGAGCACAACTTGGGGATCCAGAATCTCTGTGATAGTTCCTCAAAATCTCATGATCCAAAAAGACATTGTCCTGAATTGATGACCAAAAATGAATGCAAACTGATTGGCACTAATCAGATTAGACAAAAAAACTTCATGCGCAAAACAATAATTTTAGTCAAGCATTTATGAATCACATTGCAAGATTTTTTTGGTCTAAAATATTTAATAATATTAGGGTTTTCCTTCTTAGCGACCAAAGTAAGGAAAATGCTATTTACCTCCTTCAACATTCTAGCTTTAGAGAAGAAATTCTGAACATCTGTCGAAAAATCGTCCCCAACAACACTCCAGCTAGCTTTAAAAAAACAAACTAGAGAAACCATATGGACTAGGAGCTTTACTAGACCCAAAAGAAGATAAAGTTTCAACCACTTCATCCCTTCTCACAAATCTATACAAGAATCCTTTGTCCTTATCTGCCAACATACTATCAAATTGAATAAAATAAAGAACCACAGAATCATCCATAAAAGGACTAGAAGAATCATCAAATCAGTCAGAATAAAAGTCAACACATTACTCAACAATCTACACATTTACAGTATCACACTATCTCTAGACATAAGGGTCAGAATATTGTTCCTAGAATATCTCTCCTTCAAAGAATTATGAAAAAAAATGAGTGTTTGAATCCCAAGGTCCATCCACTTCACCATAGTCTTTTGCTTGTCCACAAACTCTTCATACCTAGAAACCTTAACAAAATGCTTAATAGCCTCCTTCTCCCTATGAGCAGACTCCACACAAAGTGGATTTTGTTGAATGTGCTGCTGAATAACCTTGAGATCCACCTTGGCATTATCTACCTGCAAAGGAATACTTCTGAACCTTTCCTTCTTCCACAAAATTATCTTAACTTTGACTCTTTTCAGCTTAGTAACCAAAACAAACATGGGGTTCCCTCTCACAGGTTCCTCCCATACAGCCCTAACCAAATCTAGAAAACCCACTTCCTCAGTCATAAAATTAAAGAATTTGAAGAAAGGAGACCCATGCACTTTATTCTCAAATATAGAAACCACCATAGAAGAATGATCAGAAACTCCAGCCTCAAGAAAATCAACCTTAGAATCCGGAAATCTACTAACCCACTTCATATTAACAAGAACTCTATCAATCTTAGATAAAATCCTACTATCATCAGTGTGATCATTAGTCCAAGTATAAAAACAACCAGAATAGGCAAAATCAAAAATGTGACAATCTTGAGTACAATTCTAGAAGTCCAAATACTGCTGAGAAGTAACAACACTACCAATCTTCTCATTTAGAAAAATAATAGAATTAAAATCACCAAAAACCACTAAAAGATCCAAATTATTAGAAAAAAAGCACATAAATCATACCAAAGCTATTGTATAACCACACTATCATTACTCTCATAGACACAACTAACTAAAAATCTTAAATTCCTACTAGTAGTAACTTCAGCAAAAATAACTTGATCAGAAGAGTAAATAACTAAAACATGAACCTCTAAAGGATTCCAACCTAACCAGATTCTCCCTGAATCATTATTTATATAATTATCAACAAAATTCCAATCAGGCTTAATAGCCCTTCTTATTCGCTTCTTATTCAGACTCTGAACACGAGTCTCAACAATACCAATAATAGACAAATTATTAACTCTAATTAAATACTTCACCTCCCTTTGTTTAAGAGGATCATTCAATCCCCTTATGTTCCAACACCCAATTTTAAACATCACTTATAACTAGAGGTTTAGATTTCTTACCTCTAGCAAATTTCTTTAAATATGTCCCCTTCTGATGAAGACTAACATGACCATTGTGAGACTTCTTAGTGAAATAGATTCTGGCACTATTACCCTAAATGACTGTAAAGGCATGTTTCTCTTCCTCATCTATATTAGGATTATCATTCTCATTAATAGAAACCCCCTTTTAAACACTAATAAGACTATTATCAACCACCTCCTTCTCTTGAGAGATATCTTGAAGGATATCAAAAGAGTTCTTTAACATTACCTTAGAACTTGAAGCTTCACTACTCCCCTGGATTGGAACAGTAACAAGCTCACCCTCATCATCTTGACGTTTCCTACTAACATGAACAGACTCCATCACAATTTCTTCAATCACCACTTAACCTTCCATAACTTTAGCATCCATGAGATCATTTTCATCCACCTTATATGATATTTCCTTAGAAACACCACTCTCATCTTTTTTATGAGTCTTCACTATCCACTCACTCTTCTGTTGATGCACACCACCATGTACCTTCTTCCCACCACTCTCCTCATGTCTCTTTGGAAATTTAGCTTCAGAATGACTAAAAGTTGTGCACCTACTACACTTAGGAGGTTTCCGTGAATACTCTACAGATACCTGAAAAGCTTATTTCCCATCAATTACGGCTGGAATTTCACTAGGATAATCACACTCTGTATCAATCTCCACACAAACCCTGGCAAAATTCATTCTAGATCTCTCAATAGTTCTCTTGTCAGTCATAAGAGGAACCCAAATAACTAGCAATAATCCATATTTCTTTAGGATTCCATAAGGACATATAAATCTTCCTAAGAAAAACCCAAACATGTACAATTTTCAATTTTTCCACCATCTGCTCAACCAATGGAAACGAAGGTCTAATCATGAATAAACAATTTGCAATATACTCATGACCCCTCTCCAGAACATCTTGTTTATCCTCATCAAAACTAAATTCAAAAGAAAAAATTGAATCTCCGTGCAAAGTCATATGAACCTCACCTTTCAATCGCCATATACGCAGTAAATTATTATTCACAAAATTAAAAGACAGTCGTCGTCCAACAAAAGCACCAACAACCAGATTCTCATATTTTTTGATATCATCTCCAAAATCAGCCATAGAAACAACTGATACCCTCTTACCATTCACAACCCGAGGAGTAGTATATTTCATAGAAGTATCCTCCTTCATCTGTTGAACATATTTAATTTTAGCCACCATCTCATCCCAGTTACTTTTCCCCCCATCAGATTCACCAACCTCAGATCTCGAATTAGGGTTTACCCTCGCACCATTACTACCTGGAAGAGCCGAAAACTCCTCAAAACCATCCTTTATACCAGAAAATCTCAAAGTTTCTCTCTTATTATTCCCCTATAACATCCTGGGAAGATGGAAGAGGGTTGAAAACCTTAGTGAAAGCAGAAGCGCCACCACCAGACGGCGGTGCCATGAAACAGACGAAAAAAAAGAAAAAAAAAGTCAAAACCCTAATCGTCTTGATCAACAGAGACGACCAAGGTGCTCCTGTAATTAAACTGGTTTCTAAACCATTCATGGAATACTTCATGCCTTGTTGTTGTTACTAATTATAATTAAAAACCTTGATGAATAAATCTTCTTTTGCTTTAGAAAAAGCTACGATAGTTTCCAACTTCCCAAAAACTTAAAGTTCAACTATGAATCTAAAGCTTCAAATGTCTCACAGGTCATTGGTATTAAAGGGATGATCTTCATGCAACCGATTTAAGTGTTCAACCCTCCCAAGTGAAAGACATCTCTCTACCTTTTGCCCTCCCTGAAGCGAAATGGGCATGTACCAGAAAACGGAACCTACAACGGACATTTTCTGGACGTCGTTGCTTATGTTATGGCACGGTCGTGTGGATGACAGATCCAACCAGATAGACTGTCCACGTGGCGAATCTTTAGACCACTGTATAAAAATAGGCTCTCGCGTCGCAGACTCGCAATTAAGCCTTGAAAAATCTTTGAGGAAGAAAGAAATTAGTCATAACTTGTCTTTTCAGATAGAAGAAGATACGGAGGTATCAATTTCAAACCCTAATTCCCTCTCTATCTCATCTTAACCAGTCTTGCTTCTTCATATCAATTTCAGTGTATGTGATTTAGGGTTTTTCTTTACCCCTTGCTAAATATTTCTGATAACTTTGCTCAAATATGTTGTTTAATTGAGTTTGATTTTCATTTTTGTTTGTTTGTTTGTTTTTATGCGGCTATAATTATCATAGAACTGACGATGAAACTAATCCTGGTCTTCCTCAAGTAATTTAGAGATTTTCATGAACAAATAATATCTTAGCTGCATAATTTTGTTTCTGAAATAATGTTTATCGAACTTGCTGGATTTGATGATTAAGGTTGTTTTCTTCTTGTGTCTAAAGTAAATGATTTGACCAAATTAAAGATTGGTTATAGACAGATGAGAACAAAATTGATCAATAGAGTATTACATACTCTTACGGGTATGTTGTGAGGATCTCTCTAATCTAATTATGTTCACTTTATGAATGACTTGTACTTTGATGGAGAAGACTGATTGCTCTAGCCGCCTAGCCGGCCTAATTTGACCATTTAAGTATGTAGAGGAATTCCTTTTGGTTTTTATTGGTGGACTGATAAGTCTTTGAAGAATTTTTTTATGCAAGAAGAAAAAGTTGTTTACTTGAAAGTTCTATGTACTTTACAGGATCCAAGGACAGAAGTCATTCAGGCATGGCACATGGATGAGAGTGATGAAGACCAAAGGCTTCCTCATCACCGTGAACCCAAGGAATATGTGTCTTTTGACCGACTCAATGGTAATTATGTTTCTAGCTAGTTGTCTTCTTCTTTAGATTAAAATTTTTAAATGTTAAAACTAACTTGCTTGAGGAAAAATTTGTTAATGTTGCAGAACTAGGAGTCCTTAGCTAGCGTTTAGATGCAGATAACTATGAGACTGATGAGGAATTGAAGAAGATCCGTGCAGAACGTGGATATACCTATGTGGTCAGTTTTGTATCTGGCCTGTTTTTCATTTTTGCTGGTTTGCTTTGTGTTATTTAATACACATAGAAGATCTGTGCACTTGATACTTCACAAATATATTCCTACTTGGTAGAGTTAGTGCATTAACAGGGAATTATTGATTTTTTTAGGACTTCTGCGATTTGTGCCCAGAAAGGATGCCAAATTATGAACAGAAGATAAAGAGTTTTTTCGAAGAACATCTTCACACCGATGAGGAAATTCGTTACTGTGTGGATGGAAGTGGTAGGTTTGGCAATTTTGTTGTTTGTTACTGTTGTCAGATTTTTAACAGTTACATTTAATACAGATATTGATTGAAATTTCTTGGTGAAGGGTATTTTGACGTCAGGGATGAAAACGAAAAGTGGATACGTGTCTGGGTAAAGAAAGGGGGAATGATTGTACTGCCTGCGGGAATGTACCACCGTTTTACTCTTGATTCTGGCAACTACATTAAGGTATTCCAGTTGCGTATAACTTCATTGACATGTACTCATGTAAAATCAGTTGAAAATAGGTATACAATAGTTGTTGATGTGTTTCCTGACAAACGAGGTTGCATGAGGTTATACTTGATTGTGTTAAGAGTTCAATAAAAAGTAAGTGTTTCTGCATGATACTAGAGATTTAACACACCGTTATGCATTGTTGGATCATGATTAAAGTCTTGAACTATTTAAGAAACATGTGTTTAATGCTTCCCTTGATGTGCTTACTTCTCAGGTTCTTTTCTTGTCTTCATGACGTTGTTAGTATCTTAACATCTTCATGACAGCGCTATGGTGAACCTTCTTAGAATTTTATGTGTTCTTTTGGTGTAAATATATTCCGAACTGACTGTTTCATATATCAAAATTCGAACTTCTTAGTTCTTGATGTCTCTGTGCCTGAATTTCTCTTTAACGTAAATGGTAAGCTTTCTCATATGATGATTTTCTCGCAGGCAATGCGACTCTTTGTTGGTGAACCAGTGTGGACTCCATACAACCGTCATCACGATAGCTTCATGCTAGGTTAGTCTCCTCTACCAGTTGCATCACAGGTTCATCTTTGTTTACAATTTTAATTATTATGAAGTCTTTCTTTTGTTCCTAATGAAGTATTTTCTCTTCATCTGTAGAAAGGAGTATTTGGACACTTTCATTAAGAAAGAAGCTAGCAACCATGCTGTCAATGCTGCAGCTTGAATCTTCATTTTCATACCTTTCTAATCTTCATAATAATTTAAAACCCTATGGATACTTTGTATTACCACCTGTTATATGGTGTGTATGTTTACGAGTGCTACATTGGGGTTGAGAAAGATCCAACTGTTCTTTGATCAGCTGGACTATATATACGAGCTTAATGACTTCACAAGAGTTCCTGTGATTTTTGTCTGGTTTAATGATATAAGTACGAGTTAATTGTATGTTCATGATTTTAAATAAATCTGTTTGCATTTTCCTCATCAAATCATTTGGATGTTTACTGATAGACACATTTTAGTATCTAGTTTGCACCTTAGTTTCTATTAAGTTAGTATTCGATTTTGCAAATATTACGCGTTTTTATGCTTTTGTAGGTACATTTGAAGAATAAAGATTTGTAGAAAAATTGGCTTAAAAAGTGATAAAGGCACCCAAGGACAAGTGTTATTCGGCACCCTAGAAGTGGATAAGGGGTACCCTCGAGTCAAACCCGAGTCAAATCGGTCAACCCGAGTTGATCGAGTCAAGCCAGTCACGTTATCGGACGGAATGCAACTGTACACTTTGATTCATGAAATTTTTGGAATATTTTGCTCCCAAATTGATAGACAATATACTAGAGGTCCATACAAGATTAAACACGTGAAGAATTAGAGGTTTACGCCGGAAAAATAGCCCCAAATCCGAGTTTCGCCGGAAAAAGGGAGTTATACTTTGATTCGGATTTGGGAGGATTTGGATGTGTTTTAAAGAGTTCTATTAGGTTTAGAAGACTCACAAGGATCCCTAGAGCCTATATATACCAAGAGAAGCCAAGAAGAACGGGGAGAATAGCTTAGAATTGAAGTTTCGGAGTCGCCGGAATTGTGACCGGAATACCCACGATCCGGCCACTGCTGCTGTCGCCGGTGACCGTGTTCTTCAACTTGTCGCTGCCGAAGAAGAAGACACAGCAACTCTTATAAGTGTTGCTGTTCTGTTGCCTTAAATTTCAAATTTCTTTCCCTCTTTTCTTTGCCTTAGCCTTCTGTAACGGCTGAACCTTGTTCTGTAACACTTATAAACGCGTCTGTTCAGCTGTTGCACTATTATTCAACCTTGTAATCAATATTTTGAGCAATGAAAAGATCTTTTGAGCAAGTTTTCTTCACCATGAGCTAAGTCTATTTACTGGGATGATGGAGGAGGTTTTTCTCTCAATTTTATGTGGTAAGTCTATTTTTAATTAATTAATTATAATTCTTTACTTGTTAAAATTGCATAGTTTCGTAATAGAAAAACGGTTTTCATTCAGTAGTGGTGTTTTTGTTTGATGGGTCATGCTGAGTTAATGACCTCTGATGTCCCATGCTTATGATTTACCTCTACTTGTTTGCATAAAAACCTATTTTTGGCAATATTTGAGCTTAATTTATTTAAAAGAATTACCCGATTAATCACATAAATTGTTAGAAATAACTGAATCTTGATTCCTGGTTTTCTCCATATTTTCTAAAAATCATATCTAGTTTATTTTCCTGATTTTTATTAGTTTATATTAAGTCCTATATTTTCTAAAATCATTACCTTCACAAGTTCGAGAATCGAACCTCTTTTTACCACTATATAAAATTACATCATTTACCCTTGTTAATTTTGTAGAGAGAAAGAGTGTTATTACTTATTAGCTCGTTCTCTTGAAATAATTGCCTCATGGGATAGCACAATTCTTCAAGAGCCTGCGTGAAATAAATGCCTCATGGGATAGCACAATTCTTCAAGAGCCTGCGTGCTGCCAAGACGTTAGTTCCTGAGATAACTATTCTTTTCATCTGGAAATTGGGCTGTATAGCCAGAAAGGCAGAAACACTTGGCATCCGATCTTAGAGGAATATTTTATTTATTTAATCATTTTATCTTTTCTATTTATTTTCTTTTTAATTTTAAAAAAAATCAACCGAGAAAAATCATAATTTTTAAATTATAACATAATTAGGATTTTGAAATGATCTATAATATAAAATTCATTATTAATATTAAATTTATAAATTATTATTTAAAACAAGACCCAAGATGCATTATATATTCAGGTGTAACCTGCCTAAAACCTATATTCTATAAGAATAGGCATTATGTATTTATGTACAACCTGGTTAAAACCTATTTTCCTGTTAGAGTATCATTGTACACTCTGATATAACTTGGCCAACACCTATTTTCCTACCAGAATATGTACTAGGTATTTCGTTGTAGCTTGTCCAAAACCTATTTTCTATTAGAATATGCATTATATACTCCCATACAATCTAAGAATATGCATTATACACCTATTTTCCTATCAGAATATGTATGTACATACTCCGATCAGAAAAATGAAAAACATTCTGACATCTAACATAGACCGGGTCAGGCACTAGGTCAGATACAGATCCCAAGTCAAATCCAAACAAGGTGCTCTCGAGCTTTTAGACAAACCTTGTCGTTATCTGACTGCATGCATTCTGAATGAATGACATGAGATAACCATGTACGAGGAGAAAGACTAGCGAGTGGATTACTTTTTTTTAAACTGTTCAGTTGTCCATCTAAAGAGGTCTTCTTTTTATTCTTGTGGTGTCATATAAAAAAGTGGCTCTAGATTTACCTTCATACAAATTTTCTAGATGATTCCCTCTTCTTTTTTTTTTTGACGAAAAGAGAGAAATTTATTGCATAAAAAGAGGGCTACAAAGGTCAGCAGATAATAGTTTTAATAGAGGGAGAGGATCATCCCACTTTTTCCCCGTTCCTTCTAAGCGGGCATGCTTAGCTATGGAGTCAGCGATCTTGTTTTCCTCTCTACCAACAAAAGATAAATTACAAGATAAAAACAACTTTAAAAGTTTTTTACAATCAACTAGTAATGTGTGGCAAGCCCATGGGCTAGATTTGTGATATCGTTAACATCTTCTATGATCATTTTAGTATCACCCTTGAACAAAATATGACTCCATCCTTGCTCTTTGGCCCACAATATGGATTCTCTCAAAGCCGTTGCTTCCGCTTGATAACTAGATCCGACTCTAGCTACTCTTGAGAAACCGGCTATGAACGAACCCTTTGGTGTGCGTGTTACGGCTCCATATCCAGTTGCATAGTCAGTTACAGAGTAAGAGTCATCAAAATTTATTATAACATAATTGATATTCCTGGCGGTCCAAATTGACACGAGGCCCTGTTCTGAAATGATTGCCTTCGTGATGTGCTGCATCTTTTTGGTTTAAGGTTGTGGAAACTGGATCAGGGATTATGGAAGTTTGGCTATTGCCTTTATCTATCGAGAGGTGTTTTTGGGTGCCCTTAGGATGAGGTGTGATTTGGGCGGTGGTGGGAATGGGAGTGGTGGACTGAAGCAGAATGGTGATGGGGATTGTGTAGGTTATGTTTCTAGATTGGCTGATTGGTGGCACAGACGTTTTGGATATGATTTGTAGGACCGTTGTGGGATTTGGTTTCGCACTGTCGAAAATAATATCACATCTATGTCTCCAGATCCGCCAGAGTATATTGGTAATATAAGCAGTCGAGTCTTTATCCTTAAAAGATATAATGATGTTGTGCTTATGCCAAGATTTTATCCATTCAACAATGTTGTTGTAGGACAGCATGTTGGTGTACAAGTTTGGCCAAATGGTCTGCCATATTTTTTTAGCTAGATCACAATGCAGAAAGAGATGGGTACTAGTTTCGGCATACTTGTTACATATTGGGCACCTTTGGTCAGGTTCATCCAAATGTTTGAAAATTTGTGTTCTGACTTTCAAAGTTTGCTTCACCGTTTTCCATAAAAAAGATTTAATCTATAAGGTGTTTTTATTTGCCATATCTTGTTCCAAATTCCTGGATCCACCTGATTGGATCTAGGGTAGGGGATGTTTTTTTGAACTAGATTTCTATAGGTGGAAGCGACTGTGAAAGTCCCATTGGACGTTTGATCCCAGCCCATTTCATCCCGGCCTTCCGGGAGAATAGGGATGGTCAAAATTTCGTCAATTTGTGGTTTGGTGAAAAGGTTGTTAATGATTGAGATATTCCAGGAGTGGGTATCTTGATCAATGATCTCACTGACCCTCGACAAACCGGAATTCCTTTGGCTATCAGTAACTTCAAAAGTTTTCATACTTTTTAGCCAGTTATAGTCTCAAATCCTGACTTTGGTGCCATCTCCGATGGACCAAAAGTGGTTATCTCGGATAATATTTATGCCTTTTTGGATTCCTTTCCATATCCAGGTATCCTCCTTTTGCTTGCGAACAGATAGAGGACTGGAATTGGGAAAGTACCTACCTTTTAAAACCTTTGCCCATAGGTCTGTTTCGTTATGAATTAGCCTCCATGCGAGTTTGGTGAGCATAGCTTCATTAAACAAAGAAAGGTTCTCGAAACCTAGGCCTCCCATATTCTTTGGTTGACATATAGATTCCCAAGCTTCCATGGAATGGCCCCTGAGATTGCTCTTTCCGGTATTCCAATAGTTCCTCTGAATTTTTTCCATAGAATTTATAGACTTTTTTGGAATGTCTAGACTCTAGAAAACCCATTTGGTAATTCGGGAGAGTATTAATGACCGATTGGATCATAGTTGCTCTTCCAGCTTGGGAGAGCATTTTTGATTTCCAACCTTGGAGTCTAGATTCCATACTTTTCAAGATAGCTTCAAAAGTTAATGTTCTAGCTCTTTTGCGAAAGAGGAGAAAACCAAGATATTTTTCTTCTTTCGTCATTTTGGGTATTTCGAGCCATCGACCTAGTTCGTCTTGAAAACCCTCCTCAATATTTTTGCTGCAGAATATGCCCGATTTATTGAAATTTATGCATTGGCCACTCGATTGACTAAATTCCTCTAAGATGGACAACAGATTGGCCACTTCCTCTTGATTAGCTTTGATAAAGATTAAGCAATCATCAGCGAAGAGGAGATGGGATATAGAGGGTCCTGATATAGAGATTTTCGTCCCACTCAGGAAGCTCATATCATTTGCGCTGTCGATCATTTTGGAAAGAGCCTCCATGCAAATTATGAAGAGATACGGGGATAGGGGGTCCCCTTGTCGTATTCCTCTGGAAGACTTGAAAATTTTGCAGGGTGTGCCATTTAGGATGATGGAATAGTAGATATGCATTGGTTTATGAGTTGGCACCATCTTTCCGAGAAGCCCAATTTCTTCATGATAGCTAGGATAAAAGACCATTCTATCCTATCGAAAGCTTTGCTCATATCAAGTTTTATCCCTAGGTTGCCAGAGATCCCTTTTTTCCTTTTCATGGATTCTACTACTTCTTGGGCAATAATGATATTGTCCTGAATATTTCTGGTAGGGATGAATTCAGATTGAGCAGGGGAAATGATTTTGTTTAAAAGCGGTTTTAGTCTGTTAGCTAGGGTCTTAGAGATAATTTTATAGGTGATGTTGCACAGGCTAATTGGTCTGAAATCTGCTGAGGTTTGGGGGGTTTTTGTATTGGGAATCAGAGAGATATAGGTGTTGTTGAGTTCTTTTAGGATAAAACCTGTATCGAAAAAGGCTTTGGTAGCTTTAATAATATCCTCTTCTACAATTTCCCAGTTATGTTGGTAAAACCCCGCTTGGAATCCATCGGGGCCAGGGGCTTTCCATGGTTTCATACTGTTGACAACCTTTTTGATCTCATCCGCGAGAGGGACCTTAGTGAGATTCTCAATTTCATATTGGGTTACTACCGGTTTGAAAAGTTGGGTAATCTTTGGATCAATCCTGTTTTGGCTGGTAGAGCTAATCTCTTCAAAATGCGAGTTTAGAAGGGATTCAAGGTCTTCCCTTTTTTTGATCCACTGATCATTTTTATCTTTAAGACTGATTATGTTGTTTGATTTTTCCTGTGGTTTGTTATTGCATGAAAAAGCTTTGTGTTCCTATCTGCATCTTTGATAAAGTATTCTCTTGATTTTTGGATCCAGAAACTCTCTTGGATATCGTACCAGTGTTCTAGGTCCTTTTCCAACATTTCTTGGGTTTCTCTGTCGCTTTCTCTAGTAGTGCCCCTCAAAGGCAAAAGTTTTTTTCCTATAATTTCTATTTTTTCCTCTATTTTGCCAAAAGTTATTTTTTTCCATCTCTAGAGGGCGGTTTTTGTGTTTTTTTTTTTTTGGGTCAGAAGATAAGGGTCTGAGCCTTGTTTAGTAGAGTACCAGTTCTCCGCTATAGTGTTCTTACAGGTCCCTTCTTTTTGCCAGCATTCATAAAATTTAAAATAAGAAGTTAGCTTTTTGTGGGTGACCTCAGTGTCGAGCACTATAGGATTGTGCTCCGACCCTATGCAAGGAAGGCTCTGAATGAGAGAAGTTGGGAATTGGGATTCCCATTCCTGGTTGACTAGACCCTCTATCTAACCTTTTGAGAATAAGGTTCTCGTCCTTTCTCTTGTTTGACCAGGTATAGTTTGGACCCGACTATTTTAATTCTATGAGACCTGCAGCTTGTATTATTGCCGGAATTGGGTTTTGCGTGCTGTCCGAGTCTTCCGACCAGTTGCTCGCATCTTCCGCCGTTAGAGTGATATTGAGGTCTCCTAGGATAATCCAGGGGAATTCAATATCTCTACTCATTTCCAAGATATGCTCCCATTGGGCTTTTTTGGGACCATAATTGTTTTCTCCATAAAGGCAGGTGATATAGGTTTCTTGTTCATTTGGGCTAGTTTTTGTTTTAATGTTTACCAGGTTTTTGATGGTATAAGTTATCATGATGTCGAGATTATCTTTCCACATAAGGGCAAGGCCCCCTGAGAGATCTTGGGAAGATTGATCCCAATTATTTGGGTAATTATAGGCCCTTAGATGATTTAGAGTTTTTTCCTCATTTGTTTTTGTTTCGGATAAGAAGATGATATCCGGGTTAAGTTGCCTTATCGAGTTCTTTAGATGTTGTTTAGTTTTGACTCCTCCTAAACCTTGGCAATTTCAAGAGAGAATGTTCATTTTATTTACGTGATTGCTAATGTGGATGCTAAATTTGGATTTTTTGACTAAATTTTGCCTAATTAGAATTTGGCCTATATTGGTCCTAAAGAGAATATAGTGACGGATCTGCTTAGAGGTTGTGGGATTATAGTATGTTAAAAGCTCCGATTCGATTTTGATGCAGGGTATTTTATGTTCTAACTGACTGTTTGCCGGGGAAATGGGCTGCACAGGTGGGAACTCCAGATTAGGCCCTGTTATGTTGCAATTACTATTTGGGGAAATTGGTTGGGCCTGGTAATGTTTGGGTCTGTTCTTGTTGATGGTATGTGGATGAAGGGGCTTGGGCTTGGGCTTGGGCTTGGGCTTGGGCTTGGGCTTGGTTTGTGGTTTGGTTTGAGAGCCAAGGTTGGTATTATGACTGATTTGTGGAGCCCAGGGGAGTTGAGGGAGATCGGTGGAATGTGCTTTGTTCTGGGGGCTGGGGTGGACCTGGAAAGAGTGATACAGGTTGTGAGATGACAGGCTCTCTAGATGATTCCCTCTTCGCACATGAAAAATTGTGTGAAAGGGAAAAAGAAAACAATAGCACGGAATAATGAACTTATGACCTAAATTACGTAAACAATTTTTTTTTGAAAAAAATAGATACAACGAAGGTGGGTACAGATGCTATATCAAAACTAGTTTACACAATGTTGACCTCTTTGTATATTTTCTTACGCTTAGGGCTCCTGACGGTTTACACGGCTATGAAGCTCTAACATTTCTTGATGGTTAGGATCAACAGAGAGAGCCGCCCGGCAATCTCGTAATGCGCCAGAGACATCCCCAATATGCTCATGAAAGGCAGCTCGTAAGTGTAGCAGATGGAGATCAGCTTTGAATGCTATTGCTCTTGAGAGCTCTGTGATTGCTTCGCTTTCCTTGTGGCTGTCCATCAGAACTGTCAACACACCAAACGCCAAAGACCTCGAAATTTACAACTTAAAATGAAGAAGAGAGAAACATAGTTGCAGCTGAGAAGAGACAGAGTAAAACGAGACACAAAATGATGGACATAAGATTCCATCAAATCAATGAATCATGTATCAACAGGTCAGCTAAGCCTTGGTGTAAGCAATACCAATATTCTCTACCTATTGTGTTGACAGATCAGTTAAGCCTTGGTGAAAGCAAGACCAGTGAATTGGAAGTTCAACTACACCAATTCAAGAATAAGTAATATTGTTTTGAACACCACTAATTACCATCTCTTCAGGTTTGCTAGAGTAGAAAATCTTTGTGGTGGTCAATGAATCATATAGGGGTTCCTTACAGGCTCATTCATATTTCTCCCTATTGTGTCGACAGATCAGTTAAGCCTTGGTGTAAGCAAGACCAGTGAATTGGAAGTTCAACTACACCAATTCAAGAACAAGTAATATTGCTTTGAACACCACTAGTCACCATCTCTTCAGGTTTGCTAGAGTAGAAAATCTTTGTGGTGGTCAATGAATAATTTAGGGTTCCTTACGAGTTCGTTCATATTCCTGTGGACATCTGTGGTCAATTATCCCTGACCATCTAAAGCAGAATATGTTAAGCAATCAATTCCACAAGATGAACCAAATTGAATGGTTTTCCATGTCAGACATAATGACTAAGTTAGGCAGTGGAGAAAGAGGAGAATCTGACCAGCGGCTCGATATCTGTATGGGTAAACTCGAAGTGGATCTAGTTGGGTAACCATCTCCAAGTCAGCCTTCGTCAATTCACGGTCACAGTATTCTGACCTCTTCTCATATGCAGATGCATTGCTTCGGGCCTTCTCGATCAGCTGTGTCATTTCCTCGTACGCAGCATTCCTATCACCTTTGAGGGAATGGACCCGTGCAAGACCCTGGTGGGCTCTGGTGTGTCCTATCCTTAGGGCGTTGATGTAACAATCAGCTGCGAAATCCAGCTTTCCACAGTCAGCATAGACACTGCCAAGGTTGTTTAGAGCCTGCCACATAAATTTAATGATGCACAGAAAATGTTGTTAGCCGGAGAAACTTGGAAAGCTTGTTCGAATCTAAGGTTAATTAGGCTTAAGGACCAAAATTTTGAAGTCATGGTTTTTGGGACACATACTTTCTCTATTGTAAAACAACAATTCTTTACAACCTGCCGTCAAACCAACTGCCAAAACCACAGCTGATGAGGCAATCAAAAGTTTTCCATTTGGGGAAAGTTTACTACATGCTAGTGGAACCCACTCCCACAAGCACATGGCACCCATACCCAAAAGGGTTAGATGGATTTGTCAGTAAGTTTTTAGGTGGGCTGACAAGAGTCACTCTTAGTAAAAAGGACCAGGCAATGACTCTCAATATGCACATTTTAGTTCGCATAGCTCTGGTTTTAGCATGCATACCAAAATTTGCGTAGTGTATCCTTCACAAATTGGATATGCACTCTGAAAAGTGGATATAGTAAATTAGAGAGTTTGGTCCTTTTTCCTGAAGAAAAATATGTGTCCTAAAAGGTTAAGTTGCTTTAATGCAAAAAAAAACAAAAAAACAATAAAACTACAAGTTAAATTACTAAGGCTCTTTAGCCTAATTTCCCATTGATTTTAATAGCAATTATACACAACCTAAACCAAATTGAAAGGAAAATCACAACAGCATGACATGGATTAATACTCAATATTTCAAACTGTTGAAGTTGAATTGATATCTCTTCTACATGGAGAAGGCGTCGATTTATATTTTATGAAATTGATAGTTCAAGGGATATTCATAAAACTCGGACATTGGCAGAAAACAAGAAAAAAACAAAATGAGATGACAACTTCTTAATTGGCAATCAAGCCTTTCGAATGTTGGTATTTGATTTCACTTGGCTGCGCAGCAGAAACAACAAGATCAATCATGTGCCTACGTGTTTATCCCAACACTTCTTTATCAAGAAGATATTATACTTAATAAAATAACTCTTATGTATCATACTTCATCACTCAACAATGTTATGGTTAACCTAAGCTTGGGTAACTTAGGTTTTAATAGTTATCATCTAGAGTTTCGACCATGGACCATGTAAGATGAGGAAAAAGACAAACCTGTCCTTTGCGAAGCCTGTCAGAAGGACACTTCAAAGCATTTTCTAAAAGTGAAACAACAGTTGCTGAGCAAGAAGGATCAAGGCTTGAGTCTGCCAAAGCATAAGCTTTCAGGAAGAAAGCCTCAAACGTTTTTTTTAGGATAATTGATTCCTCTGCTTTCCGAAGCCCTTCTTCACAATGACCCGTATCATATAAAATCCAACCCTCGTAAACAAGACGCTCATGTTCACTGCCAGCATGCTGGCGTGCCAGCTGTAGACTATACATGGCTGCCTCAGGACAGTTCAACCTGGTATAAAAAAAATAAAAGATTAGATTCCATCGGCCTTGTCAAAAATAAATCTAATGCAGTAAAGACCAACAATTTCTTATCATTTGGAACATTTAAGTAGTACATGACCCTCTTGTTTGTATACCCACACCACAAGTGGTGCGAGAAAATCCAAATTCGGTCAACCACCAAAAGAGATGCTAAAAATATACCTGAGGAGAAGCAAGGACTGTCTGAAGTATAGAACACCTTTTGCTGCATCAGACTCAAGCATCTGGTAGATAACTGAAAGAGACCCAATATCATCGACTGAAGACCATCGATCATAAAGTTGCATCCAACAATCAACAGTCATCCAATTCTCAACATGTTCATGCACAAGTGTGCGAAGCTGAATGGCAGCTACCCGCCCCTCAAACAACCTGTATCTAGGAGACAGAGTGAGAATTGCCTGAACATCATATAATGCCGCTCGATAATCTTCAAGAGCCAGATAGAAATAAAACCTAAGCTCCAAGCATTCCAGAGCTAGTTTGAAACCAAGAACCCGGTTTATTTCCATTAAGGCATCTTGTACTTTTTGCTTCCTCATCTGGGATGCAGCACGATACAAGTAAGGGTAATTAAGTGTAGGGTCCGACTCTGTCGCCTTCACAAGGTCTTCCAATTTCTTTTCACCTTCACAGTAAAGTGATCTCTCCTGATACATCCATCCAAGAGGGCTATGAGAGGATATTACAGAACTGAGTTTCTCATAAGACCAAATTTTGTTGCCTTTGATGGAACCCAATCTAGCTAATCCAGTAACTGAATAAACATGACCTAATGAAAAAGCTGTCTCAAAGAGCTTTTCTGCTTCATCATATTCTTCTCTCAGAAACCTCACACATCCCAGTTGATGAAAGGAAAATTGCCTCTGCCTATTATTTTCCACAGAGTCGACCAATCTTTCCAGGAAACAAACAGTAGTATCGGATCGGGAATCTCGGGCCATCGCAACCTCACTTAATAAACAGTAGAGAGAGAATGATGCTGACCCAGCCATGATCTGTCTCTGATGTTTATTAGCATTTCCAAATATCTTAACCACTTGACCATCATTCAGACAGTCAGGAAGTTCATTCACAAACACTTGCAAACATGACGCTGCGAGGACTGGTGCATTCTCTTCAAGTGCATAATCGATAAGATCCACGGCATCTTGTTTTGAGGAAATCAAAGATGCAATTTTTCTGTCACAAGCATCTTTAAGTCTTTCACAGCAAAATTTATTTGCAAATGTTAAGATCTCAAGCAAAATATCAGGATGAACATTGTTTAAACTGCCTTTCTCACTAAATTCAGTGACTATTCTGAAACCCGTCAAGGAGATACCATTCTCAGACAAATCTATTTCCTCCCGGAGAGATTCTCTGAAGCAACCATTAAGCATTGCACAGAATGGACCGGATAAGCTAGCAATTTTCTGCCTATCACAGGCTATTTTCAGATCGCCAATTCGAAAGAATACGGTACTTGAAATAGGGTTTCCCTCGATCATCCCCAGAGTTTCAAACGTTTTCAGTTCAATATCATCAGGAATTTGAGAAGCAATATTTAAAGTACCAAATTCCTGTGTACATTTCCCACAAGAAGCAAGCAAATCAGATATAAGATCCTCTTCTTGTTTCTCGTATCTCAACCATGCCCCAAATATAATTTTCTCATGTACAGTATTTGCTTTCTGCCAAGCTGCACGGAGACTTCTCCGTAGCAATTTAACTTCCCCGAGACCTCTAAAAACCTGAAATTGTAGCAAGTAAAGGCTCGATTTCTCATGAGGAAGACAAGTTTCAAGCTCTTCATGTATTTGAGCTAGAACTTCTACGTAATCAGCAGGCTTAAAAAAGGGTAGTATAGGTGGTTCTGGGACCTTGATCAGAGGTTCTCTACATACAAACATTACAAAATAACTCAAGTTCATAAAATGTAAGATAGAAATTGAGGGGAGAAGGGCAACAGTAATACTTACATAGAAGAAGAGGCATGTGATGAAGATTTTGAGAGTTTCCCCCTCTCAACTTGAAGCCATGATTGTGGCCTTAAAGCATGTACTTGTGTTTCTTTACATACCTCTGGGAGGAAGAGATTCCTCATTGGGCATAAGAGATTAAATAAGTCTCTGATCTCCACAGCTTTCTATATTGGTCTTTACCCAAAACTCATAAACAAGAAAAATGAGGGCGAAACAAAAGTGAAGAAACACCTCCCAAAAACTATCTTTTCTTACTCACACTGATATAATAAAGATCTGAGTTTCCTTCAAAAATACGAAATTTACAAGTTCCTTAATAAATCGTCACAGCATTCTTTCAAAAATTGAGTAAAACCATAAGTACTGTAGTGAAATGAAGAATCCAAATCAGGAGGTAAAAGACCCACCACCATGGATGAGGATATATCCCAACCAGAAGAACACCCAAAAGTTCACAAACTCAAGAAAGCAAAAACAAACTATGGACACTTCATAAATGAATATCAAACCACCTAAAGCTTTTTAATGTGGATTGTTAAACCAAATAAAAAAGATTTGAGCTCAATTAAAACATAGAAATTTTTGTTTCTAGCTTAATGTTCAGAAATCCAACTATTATAACTTACAGTTGGTTCATTGGTTGATGAAGGGGATCCAAGCGAAACCTCTGAAATTTCACTTCACTTTTGTTTGTTAAAAGACTGGTCTTTTTCTCTTTCTCTTTTTTTTTAAGAGAGAGAAATTGGGAAAGTGATTAGAGTGAGAGTGCTAACGCCGCCGTTGGGAAGCAAGAAAAATATAAAATATAAAATATAAAAATTAATATAAATATAAATAATTATTTAAATCAATAATAATGTAAAGAAGAAAAACAAATTATGGAAAATAAAAAGGTTAATTTATTAGGACTCCAGATAGAGAAAGATTCAAAGAGCACATGCACACTCTCATCATGCGCATACCTGTTGCCGATACTTTAGCGTCAAACTTTCGGGAAAATCTCATTTTTCTGAATTACCATCTTAGCCTCATAAAATCTGAAAATTTATTCCACTTGCACTTTCTTGTGGTTTGTTTGCTGGAAAGATCAGGATTCAGGAGCCTCAACTATTATACTAACCAAATATGCAGTTGGTTATGCTCGATAAAAAAATACTTTATTAAAGCTTCTACAGTTATGAGTGGAGTAAAGAGTAAAATCAAAGAGTAAAACTAAATTTTTTAGTTATACTCTGCGTTAAACGCAACGGTGGAAGACTAAATTTCGATCAGGCGGAATCAGAATTTATATTTAGCGTTGGGCGCATATATAAGGATACGTCTGTTGGATGTGTATTGAATGGGCGTATGGTTAATGAAATGCTTGGTTGGGACGGACACTGGATGAACGCTCGGTGTGAGAGGCAGCCCAAAACAACGCATGATGGGTAGACGCATGGGTAACATCATGCCCAAGTGACAGACGTAAGTTTAGATGAACTCTTGTTGGGGCGTTAGCTTATGAATACGCTCTTCTGTGGGGCGTAAGTTTAGTTAACGCCTGGTTAAAGGTTTGATCTCGTGCAGAGTAAGTGTGTGCCTCATGCGATGGGCGTTCACTTAGGCATACGCCCGTGTTATGAAGCGGTAGCCTATACTAACGGCTGGAGGAAAAACGCTCATCTAGTTCGACGAGTGCGAGAAGAAGCGGTTGTATAGGATTACGCGTGTTATATCATCAGGCATAGGCTTCTAGGTTCAATTCTTCTCTTCCGCCTACCATTTCAACTCAACTGAACCCTCTCTCCTCTTCTCAACTATTTTCCGATGAAAAACGGTAGCAAAACCCTAGCATCAAAGAAACAAATCTTATCAAAGTTAGGTTTATCTCAAGACAAGATATAAAACTCAAACTATTTACATGAATTTTAGTGGATTTCATAGGTTTAAATAGGTTTAAATTATGATTTATTGTAATGTTTTGTTAATTAAATTTGTATATATATGTTTAAAGATTAAATATATGATTATGAAACAGACATATTAGGTTTTGCAAATTGTAATTTTGCAATTGGGTTTAATTCTAGGGTTTTGGAAGTTATAAATTGGTTTTAAAAAATTGATGAGAATTAATTGATTTGAATGTAGAATTGATTAAGTTCTTGATTAAATTGAGTTGGATTGTGTTTAACTTTAAGTTCTTGATTAATTGATTTGATATGAATGTTTATGGAATTTTGGAATTATGAATGTTTATGTTCCTTTCTAATGAATGTTTATGTTCCTTTCTAAAATTAGGGAATTATGATGAATTTTTGTAGAGTTGATAATTTGATTAGTGGACTATTTTGATCATGAATTTTGTATTTTGGATGATTTATGAATGTTTATACATTTGATTATATAATTAGAGGATTAGTCTTTTAATGATGCAATTTGTATTTATTTTTACCATATGAATGTTTGGAGAGTTGATTATTTGTTTAGAGGATTATTTTTTTAACCATGAAAATTGTATTTTTGTGGATTTATTGTGCATTGTGAGGATTACTCTTAATTTTGAAACTTGTATGTACCGTTTGCACAGATGTTAAGCAATGTTACTGCGAGATTCGTTGGTCAAAAAAAGAGGAACAAGAAAGCTAAAATTGTTGAGGATCCAGAAGTAGACCCTACTACTGAAGATATGGTCTCTGTTCCCGGGTTAGCGAACTACAATGTCGTGGAAGATGCTCAGAGTCACGCTTCAACAAATATTACATATTCAACCGATTTAAAATTCAAGTATTTACATCGTGGTTCCCTCAAATCGGTCATTCAGACCTATGCAAGTATTATAAAACACATCCTTAGGGTTAAATACAATATTAAAAAGGCAGGATGGGACCGTTTTTTGACCATGAATGTAGTAGATTTGTCATATGCATTGATTGACTATCTTGTTGAGCGTTTTTGGGATACAACAAACACTTTTCACTTCTACTTTGGTGAGATGGGGTTTACACGCTTGATTGGGTCATGTTGACAGGATTAAGTATTGATGTTGGTAGTGATATTCCATATGACTCGGTCAAGTACCAATTTGAATATGTCCGGGCGCATATTTTTCCATAAATTAAAGATAGTGAAGTTTGTAAAATAAAACATATCCCCACGCAGTGGGTTTCAGATGCAATTACAATTGCATTTTTGAGAACATATTTTGATCCTGGAACGTTGGTTGCGGCTGGCGATGATAGCATACTTGCTGAAAGAGTGGCCACAACATTTTGTATTATTGGGACAATTTTTCTTTTCGAATCTCAAGAACTATATTGATGCTAGATGGTTAGCTGCTTTTGAGGATCTAAATGCAGTCGGCAATTATGACTGGGGTGGTGGTGCTTTTACGAAATTGTATCCGGGACTCGGCATATCTGGCAGGGGACAAAAGTCACTAGCCGGGCCCTTCCAAATATTAGAAGTAAATTTCTTAATTCTATTTATACTTCCTTTAAATGTTTATTTGTTAGTAGTTTATTTATTTGGTTGGTTGTCTTGACGAAGTAGTTTTGGGGTACGAATATTTGGGCATATGTCGACCAAAAAACCCAACGAGTGATAGTGAAGCAGTGTAGCCTAGAAGTTCTCGGTGGAAGGGTACAAGAAAGAAGATTATTTATATTGTTCGCTCTAGGACTTGACTTAATCAGCTGACTGTAGACGATGTGACCTGGCGACCGTGGGATTCCGCCATCTTAGTCTTTGAATTTGATGTTGGACGGAAAGCATCAGAGCTCTCAGATAAAAGGGTTATATTTTATTGGCTAGGCACTGTAAGTTGATAATTTATTTTGATAGCACTGTTCTTTATTTTCTTGGATTTTTGGATAGTTATTTTTTTTATTTTTGATAGTTATTTTCTTTGTACATCATAATGTGTACCTCGGAGAACGGTGTTGGAGGCAAAACCATTATAATTTTGGCTTTCCCAGGAACCCACCTACTCGTATTGCCAACCTCAATAATGACGAAGGAAATCATCTGAGGGAAAGCGATTTGGTCGATGCAACAGAATTAGTGCATGTTGTTACGTATAATTTGTATATTGAGTATTGACGACATGTAACTAACTTGCAGAAATATGCCACCAAAGTAGATTAGGAGGTCGAAACATACGTGTATGCTAGTGACCGTATTAAACATAACATTGAAGAAACTGATGAACATGTAACTAACTAATCTTCGTCTGACCGCATACCAAGAGTGTGTAGTCATATCAACACTCAAAGACTTATCTTAATATGCCTATAAACTGAACACTCGATTCTCCAATAATATAAACCAAAACTGCAAACATCAACAACCAATAGCGTACTATGAGAATAACACTGACTATTATGCTTCATGTTCTTTTCTTCCTCCTCCTTCTTCTTCTTCTTCTTCTTGTTCATCATCTGGTGATGATAATAATAATAGTTTGTACTCATCAGACGAAGATTTAGTTGCATTGAGCCAAAATAACCAAACTCACTTTGGGATTGATCATTTCAAGTATGAACTTGCCTCAAACTCGTATCCAGATACCAAGAGAACGTGAGGCCGGTGCAATACTTCTCTGGAAAGATTACTTTTGCAGAAAACCTACGTTTCCACCTAATATATTTCGTAGAAGAATTAGATATAACGAGAATTGTTCAGCCGTATATTGGGAAATGTCGTAGCTATAAATAATTATTTTGTTCAAAAAAAAAACATGCTTGTGGTGTTCCTGGATTAACCCCTCATCAGAAAGTTACACCAACAATACGAATGTTAGCTTATGGATGTGTGGCTGATGCAATAGATGAGTACTTCTGCATTAGAGAAACCACTTCTTTGGAAACAACTCGTAGGTTCTATAAGACGATTGTGCATTTATATGAGAAAGAATATTTGCTCACACCAACTGAGCGTGATGTTGAACTGTTGCTTAAGGAGAACAAAGATAGGGGATTTCCAGGGATGCTGGGTAGTGTAGATTCCATGCATTGGAAATGGGAAAAATGTCCATCGGCGGAATCAGGGTCTTACACTTTTTTGGTGTCATATGATCTCTGGTTTTGGCATGCATTTTTTGGTATGCCCGGTTCAAACAAAGATATTAATGTGATGAACATTTCTTATATTTTTAAAAAGCTTATCAACGGGAAAGCACCACCAGTGAACTTTGTGGTACATAGACATCCATATGATATGGGATATTATCTTTGTGATGGCATATACCCAGAGATTGCTACTATTGTGATGTCTATTAAACATCCAGATTCCAAGAAAAAACAAAAAAGTTCAGCAATGCAAGAGGGTTTACGAAAAGATGTAGAACGAGGCTTTGGTGTACTGCAAAATCAATTTTTCATCGTCAAACAACCTGCAAGAATGTGAAATCCAAACGTGCTTGCATATATCATGAAAACTGTTATTATTTTACATAATATGATAGTGGAGGATGAGCGTCTACCCGGTGATTGGCCACATAAATATGACCAACGCTGCAACCATGCACCGATAAATATATCGAGACAACATAGTGCTGAACTTTTGAGAATGAGGGTTGAGCAACGCCTACGTGCAGTACACAATAAAGATACGCATATTCTTTTGCGAAATGACTTGATCGAACACTTATGGTCAGATTTTGGAGACGAATAACATTTTCAAAACCAGGTAGATAAGTTTTGTGGGTATATCTGATGTAAACCTTCCCGAGACACCACTCGGCCGCTAGGGGCACCTAGGGGTGTAAAGGCTTGCTGCACATGCTAAGTGCAGTCGCGATGCCTGCGAAAGTGAGTTTAGGATTACTTTTTAGCTCTTGTATTATCGATATGCTTACTATGTTGTAACGGATGGATGAGTCATTGGAACTCAACGAATATGTTTTTATAAAAAATTACTTTTGCAACGGCTTTTTTTTTAGATGTCCCTATAAATTCACATCTTCTTCACTTCACTCTTCACATCTTCTTTACTTTTAATTATAATACTGATTTTAAAGTTAATATGTTGTAGGAGAGACTAGCAAAACTAAAGTACAATGAACGAAAAGGCAAAAAATTTGAATTTGATGAGTGTTATCAGTTTCAAAAGACAAAGTTTCCTGACCTACTTACATTCATGAAACCATACATTTGAAGTTGATTCCGATGAAGAATAAGTTTGATAATAATAGGTTTGTGGGTACATCTCTTTCTAAACCCTCACGAGACGCAACTCATTAACCATGGTCGCTTGGTAGTTTAAAGGCTTGTTTACATATGCTAAGTGTAATCGTGTTTCCTACGAAAGTGAATTAGGGTTTTAATTAACTATTGTAATGTACTTTCGTTATTTGTACTTGCACCGACGCAATCTATTTTGTACTGAATAAATTAACGGAAGTGATGTAGTTTTTAAATAGTGGTAAAAGGTTCGATACTCAGACTTGTAAATATTTGATTTTTAAACCTAATTTTTAAACCTAAGAAATAAAGAAGATTAAAGTAAAATTGATTTCAAATTATGGGAAGGACTGAGACTAAGGATTTCACCATTAGCCAATTTTTCAAGTGATAAAAATCTTGCAACTCGTATATTCAGTTTTTCCAAAATATTGCCAAAGTTAGGTTTTCAAAATAATAGTTGTAAATCGAAAGCATGAGACATCAAAAGCTCTAAGCTCAGCATGACTCATCAAAAGAAAACACAACTAGTTGATAAAAACCATTTTTTCCTATTTTAATTCAAAGCAAATAATAGTAAAAGAATTGCAAAAAATAAATAAAATAACAATTACCACTTTATTATTGGAAAAATAGCTTCCTCCGTCGCCCCAGTGATGGTGATTAGCTCATCATGTTGGAAACACTCTC
>JAJJMC010014301.1:9647279-9706874 GCA_023531435.1 Papaver californicum | reverse complement strand
CTTCCACCAGCAGAATTTTCTCTCTCTTCCGGAATTTTTCTTCACGTTTGTGGCTTCTTTTTTCTTTGGTTTCTTTGCTATTTATAGGTTTGGGGAACCTTAATCCATCATCCATAATCGATAAGGACACAAAGAACCATCCAAATCCAACTCCAATTACTTGTTAATCCGATTCAGGGACAAACTCCCTTTTCCGTCTGTGACATGAACTTGCAGCAATTTTTTCGGCGTGAATCACTCTGGTTAACGTGTGTTGATCATATCTTGGTGGTTTCTTTACTTGGGTAACTCAGAATTACCCAAAATCCCTTAAAACTCGATTTATACTAAAGCAACAAAACTTTCTCACGTAAATAACTTTCCGCAAATTTCCGGAATTTGAATTTGATGAAAGGGTGCCCCCAATCCATTTGGCGGGTGCCTTTAGTAATTTTCTGGGTGCCTTTAACAATTTTTTGAGTCGATTTTCCCACAAATATTTATTTATCAAAAATACCTACAAAGACATAAAAACCCATAATAAGTGCAAAATCGAACACTATCAAAATAGATAATCGAGCACAATTTAGACACAAAAATGTGTCTATAAAATACCCCCAAACTTACTATTTGCTACTCCTCGAGCAAATCTAATAAAATAAAATCCTAACTCCCTTTCGCAGGAATCGCGACTATATTTAGCATATGTAATAAGCCTTTAAACCCTTAGGTGTCCCTAGTGGATGAGTTTTGTCTCGTGAGGGTTTACAAGAGGTATACCCATAAAACCTTTACTCCAAGTTTTAACTACTCGTGAACGATTGAGGATAAACACTAAACAAGCTATTTAGTTGGCATACTAAATTCTTTGCTCTGGGACTCATTACCTTATATGAGTCCAATTGATGTATACGAGTTTTTACGCAAGCATACTAAAATTCATATATAAGAAAACAAAGCTCTACTCAGATAGTCGTTCAACCACAATACTCAGAATCTATCAAAGTTCAATCCCATAAAAAGATTTAGAAGATGGATGTGGGCAATATGAAGTTTGCGCATGTTGACTAAGGTGAACGGTGTTTCCCATATTTGTCTGAAGGTCAGTACCAGGATTAATCCTAATGGATTGAGATACACTCTCAATGGTCTTAGTCGTAATACTAATATCGATTTAACTGGTATATACAAGGGGCCCAGAGATCGATTTATTGAAAATAAAATAATTATAAATGTACTGACAACATGATTAGATCAAATTGAATCCACGCGCATGGTCCTTATTAGCATCATATATGATAGTTTCCATGGATCCTGCGTTCCACGCTTGCTTAGGCGACGGAGACAGGGAGAACACACACATATTGCTATCAAAGTGTCAATACTCTATTTTTTTGATTTTTTGTTTTTTTAATAAAATAAGAATTTAATAATGGGGCTTGATCTCAAAAACTCTATTTTATCCTGGCGGTGATAACAATTCGATACTGGTGCCCCACCAAATCACTTAGAGAAACACAAAAATTGCAAACATAAAAACAGAAGGTGATATGGTCGAGATAGACTCCGAGATATGGTGACGACCATCATGTTATTTCTAGCACCGGAACTCTGTCCTTTTATGAATAGACCATTTAACTGAGCACACCAATTCCTATAGAAAAAGATCTAAGTTTCCATCTACCTAGAATGGTTAGTGTCATCCTGAATTGTTCACAAGTTTCTAGACTTTGGAGTTTTATTATTGCAAAAGTTTCTCCCTTACCCCAAACTTAAATCAAACAGTGTCCTCAATGTTTCTAAAGATGAATGATTAAAAGCATGAACAAGGAGAAACTGTTACCAATCGAAGGAAAGGATCTAAGGAAAGATATTACTGTGTCGCATGGGCATGGGTTACCTCCCTAGAACTACTAAGTTTAAAGTCTCATCCAGACTAAGTAAGAATTAGTCACCTCATAAAATCATACAGAAATAGTCAGAACAACTGTGGGTTATCTGAATCAAATAGTGCAATCACAAATAAAAGGAAAACTGCAACAGGCCAAGAAAATGGACAAACCGAGCACACCCTTATCTAGTTTTCTATTTAAGACAACTACATCTAGTTGTGGTTCATGTTCAGGCTCTATAAAAGGGTCAAAGTAAAATATTTTCATGGACTGGATTTCCTCATAGGAAGGATCAACAAGATCAGGTTGTAAAGTCTGGAAAAACTCAACTAAGAACTTAGAAGCACATAGTAATATGAATAATTGTGGATCCTCAAAGTCAATCATATTTGACCCACACAATTGACTACTATGGAAATGGTGGTCATTCTTAAACAAATATGTCAATTCTAATTTCCTAAAGTAATTAGGCTTAGTCTCAAAACTTAATAACTGACACATTTGAAATTCATACGTTCCCACATATGGAAGAAAATATTTTGGTGGGAATTTTTTTTCAATATTGGTATTATTCCTAGGTAAACCATATCGACCAGAGGATGGGTTTCTAACAACTGAACTTCTTTCTGGATATCAACAGGCTCAGGAAATATAGTTTGAAGATGATCTTGTAAAATGGTAGAGGTGCATATGTCAAGCCCCAAGTTAGGGACCTTTCTAAGAGTTAAAGGTAAATCACAGGGAGAATGATAGTCATCCCCAAACTTAGAGTTTCCAGTGTCTTTAGATAGACTAATCACAATTTCCCTAATTTCTAGATCGTCAGATTCCCGAAAATGGTCAATTACTTCTTCTAAGTTATAATGAAATGGTGCATCCTTACACATATTTAGAATCTCTGTGGGTCTATCTTTGTTATCTAATACTATTGTTTCTAAATCGTTGGACTCTAAAACAATATTCTCAGGATAAATACGTTCCTCTAAACCATTATCGGCTTCTAAACAAGAAAATTCTACATCATCTAAAACAGTGGTATCTTTAGTCAAATCCTCTTTATTTTGAATAGGTGAATAATCATTAAAATTATTTGGATCTGAACCAGAAATAACACTATCATTTTGAAGCACAATTGGAGTGCCAATTTCCTGATCACTCTGTCTGGATATTTCAAGTTCTTCATCAATAGTATCCTCCTCATCATAGTAATATGAAGATGTTTGAACCTCCTCTAAATAAGTAGTGTTACCAATTCTATCCTCGTCCTCTTGAATAGGTGAATAATTATCAAGGGTAGCACTATATTGGCAATTAAGATCATTTTGAGCAATATTATTCTTTGCAGAAATTTCATTCACACGTAATACAAACCTATATGTATTCTCAGTCAATTGCTTTATGATTCTTCTTATATCCTCAGTCAACTCCTTGATGGAATTCTCTAGAGAAAAACTAGATCATAAGGAGTGCTAGATCGCAACTGCTCGTGTGATTCTTCTAGAGGCATAATAGGTTCATTATAAGGACTACTAGGTTGCATCTGCTTTACGGCATCCCTCCAATATAAAGAACTCGAATCATCATAGGGAGTACTAGATTGCATCTGCTTTAGGGTATCCCTCTAAGACAAAGAACTCAAATTTTGCTCATTTTCATGTTCATATGACGGGTGTGTATATGAATAATAATTGGGATCACCCTGGTATGAGCAATGACCTCCAAAAGGTTGGTGGTGGTCCTGACTACTATCCACACCATGATGATAGTACGGATAATGCCTATTTTAAAATTCAGTCGGATAATCATTGTATTGGTCCTCATAATACCAGTTCGACATTTTCTAAAAACTTCCTAATATATTAAAAAAAACTAAGAACATAAATCCCAACAGGAAGGGGGTTCTAAACAATCACAAGCAAGGCTGACTCAACCAAATCAAACCTATTGAATCTAGCAAATAAAAAGCATGATGGCTCCACTTAGATTGTTTCTAGACCAGCTTTTATTCCTTCGAAAGACAACTAGTTACAATTTTAGCAACCTCTTAGAACGATCTGAATTAGATTAAGTCGAACAGAAACAGGATAAGCTCTAAGGAGCTTTGAGAACCCTGTCTCTTTGGAAACTTTTCCTTGCGTTACAAGGCGGCTTTAATAAACTTAAAATAATCTTCCTGAACTTTGAGTTAGGCTAAAAAAGTAACCAATGCAATCCTTATGAACGAGTTTCATATAAGCTCGTTACCCTATCGGTCTCTTTCTAGTCAAAATTTTAAGCTTAGGTTCGCGTTTGGTAACGTGTTCCTAAAGCGGGCAAGAAGGAAACAGTGATGAAATCCAAGTCATTATCTTGTATGACCAGTTCTTGCCCTTTACTAGAAAATAATTCTGTATTCAGTTCCTCAACATATATGCATACGAAGGAATAAAGTAAACCCACTTGCAGGAGATTCGTGGGTTGATCGAGTCTTACCTCCCGTACCAGACGGGGGATGAATCGGTTGTAGTCGACTCGGGCCACCAACTCCTGTGTCAGTGTACGAACCCGAGGGGCCGAGACAATATAGTAATTGTCGTCCTTCCCTGTTGCAGTTTATATTTAAATTACCCTTCCGTAGGGTTTAAAAATAATAATAACGTCCAAAGTCCCAAAATAAAGTCCAAAAGTGTCCAAAAATAAAGAAATAATTACATAAATAATAAAAATCTCCTAATACAATTTTCTAAAAAGAGAAACCAATAAAAATAAAATCTAAAAAATAAAATTCTTCGTCTTCTTTTTCGTTCTTTTAGCTTTAGATTTAACTCCAAGTCTTTAATCACCAAAGTCTTTGGCTCAATTTCCTTTCAATCCAAAATCCGAAACCTGTAGCAAAAAGAGAAATACGCAAAGAAACTTAAAATAGAACAAAGTAAAAATAATACTAACTCTAAACCTAAAGACAAGTCCCCGGCAGCGGCGCCAAAAATTGATTTAGTTTTTAAATAGTGGTAAAAGGTTCGATACTCAGACTTGTAAAGATTTGATTTTTAAAACTAAAAATAAAGAAGATTAAAGTAAAATTGATTTCAAATTATGGGAAGGACTGAGACTAAGGATTTCACCATTAGCCAATTTTTCAAGTGATAAAAATCTTGCAACTCGTATATTCAGTTTTTCCAAAATATTGCCAAAGTTAGGTTTTCAAAATAATAGTTGCAAATCGAAAGCATGAGATATCAAAAGCTCTAAGCTCAGCATGACTCATCAAAAGAAAACACAATTAATTGATAAAAACAATTTTTTCCAATTTTAATTCAAAGCAAATAATAGTAAAAGAATTACAAAAAATAAATAAAATAAGAATTACCACTTTATTATTGGAAAAATAGTTTCCTTCGTCGCCCCAGTGATGGTGATTAGCTCATCATGTTGGAAACACTCTCAAAATAATTGTTCATAGCTCAAAAATTGTTTACAATGAAGAAATAATAATAACACAGAAGATTTGATACAGATATAAGCGTTACAGAATGTGTTCTCTATGTGGCTGAAGAGAACAAAAATAAATACGGACCCTGGACGCTTCAGAAATATAAAAGAATAAGCAACGGGTTCAGCTATAGTTCTCTGGAGCCTTATGTTCTTCTTGTTCTTCCACCAGCAGAATTTTCTCTCTCTTCCGGAATTTTTCTTCACGTATGTGGCTTCTATTTTTATTGGTTTCTTTGCTATTTATAGGTTTGGGGAACCTTAATTCATCATCCTTAATCGATAAGGACACCAAGAACCATCCAAATCCAACTCCAGTTACTTGTAAAACCGATTCAGGGACAAACTCCCTTTTCCGATCGTGACATGAATTTGCAGCAATTGTTTTCGGCGTGAATCACTCTGGTTAACGTGTGTTGATCATATCTCGGTGGTTTCTTCACTTGGGTAACTCAAAATTACCCAAAATCCCTTAAAACTCGATTCATACCAAATCAGTAGAACTTTCTCATGTAAATAACTTTCCCGCCAATTTCCGAAATTTGAATTTAACTGAAGGGTGCCCCTAATCCATCTGGCAGGTGCCTTTATCAATTTTCCGGGTGCCTTTAACAACCTTTTGAGCCAATTTTTCCACAAATATTTATTTCTCAAAAATACCTACAAAGACATAAAAACCCATAATAAGTGCAAAATCGAACACTATCAAAATAGATAATCGAGCACAATTTAGACACAAAAATTTGTCTATCAGGAAGTATCATAAATAACCAATATCACTTATTCAGAACAACAATACATCACTAGATGTTAAGATATCTCATTTTCGCAGGAGTCGCGCTTGCACTTAGCACGTGCAACAAGCTTTTAAACCATTAGGTGGCCCTAATGGACGAGTTATGTCTCGTGAGGGTTTATAAAGAGATATACCCATAAAACCTATAATCAAACCTTCAACGAGTGGTACAACGCCATGGATGACGATCTTAACATTTTCGAAGAACAATCAACACAAAAGGGTTATATTTTTCCATCACCTCTAGGATCTCGAAATGAGGTTGGTACCTGAAATATGAACCTTTCCATCTTCTCCATTCCTCCAGAGATCTCGCAACAACTTCGTCATCAGTTTCATTCCTATTTCTTCTTTCATTCACCTTAGCGGTTAAAGTAGAAAACTCAAGTACTACCCTTCATATTTCCTGAAATCGACAAAAAAGGCTTGCTCTGTTCCGGTTATTGGGGTTACCGGTTTCATTACAGAAGTTAGCATGGATATGTTCTAACCATTCCATGTTCATTGTACCATTCATCCGACGTTCATGACCCTTGCTGGATAATATAATACTAAGTTTCGACAAACTCTATGGTAAAATTATTAATATTAATAATAAAAATATGGTAAGCCATAATTCTAAAACGGAGAGATAAAAATAATCGTTCAATTAGGTTATTTGAAGTGTGGAAGGTGTGGTTTCGAAATGGGAACGAATGGGTATACATAGGGCCTTTCTTGAATGGAAATAATTCTTCAAATTTCAATAAAAGATTAAAGCATGATATTGAAAGAAGTGACGACTATGTTCTGTTCCAGCCTAGTGAGTAATTAATAACAGTCTATTCAATGGATGCTTAGAAAGACTGTGGACGCCTAATTATGAAAGGTGTTTGGTCCACGTGCAACGACTAAAGCAGATATAAAAAGAAGTGACGAGTCTCTTTTTTTCGAGACCGGTGGGTCCATAATAACAGTCTATTCAGTGGAATCCAACGTTTCAATTATTTACTTTGTCAATCTTAAAAATTTAAACAATCTCACTTGTCAACCCATGTAGGAGACGAGTAGATAAACTAATATTTACAGTGTCTAGTCTTTTATCGTGTTGTCATTATGGTGTATGCAATACATCAGTTAATAAAAACCAACATCAATTATTCAGTGATCTCTTTTTACATAAATATTCGTTGATGTTAATGCGAAAAAAATAGTCGTTGGTTTAAGTTTTCATATGATTTACTTAATTACTCGAAATTCAAAGTTTTCATTAATTCAAACAACAGGTACAATTGAAGTTTATTAACATTTAAAATAACACTATTAATTCAAAACTAAACTGGAAATTAAAATACTAAACTGGAAATTTTAACCTCTTAGTACAATTCATAGAAATTAAATATAAATCCTAAAAGTAGAAACTAAAACTGCCAATTATTAATAATCATAATAATTAAAGTTTTAGCTAATCCGAGAACGCTTTAAGCTTGACTTCTCATTCTATGCAAAATGTCTGTCTTTCTAAGTTCGATGTACTCTTTTGCTACGTCATCCAACCCGGAGACATCCATCATCATTATGCGAAACTCGTCGTCTGCTTCTTTCTTTGCGTCAAGTTTTTCTTTCCTAGCTTGTTTTGCCGTAAACTTTGCCGAAGACTCAGCTAGTTTTGCTACAAACTCGGATTCTCTGCGCCATCTTCATTTTTGTTTGTTCTCTGTAATTGGTATTGAAGTTTTATTTCTCTTTAATAATTATTTCCATCATTTCCTCTTGGCACTGGATTTTTCTCTCCATGTTTTTGATAGACACATTTTAGTGTCTAATTTGCACCTTAATTTCTAGTGAGTTAGTATTCGATTTTGTGTCTATTACGTGTTTTATTGCTTTTGTAGGGACATTAGAAGAATAAAGATTTGTGGAAAAATTGGCTCAAAAAGTGTTCAAAGCACCCGGGAAAATGGATCAAGGCACCCACACTTTGGATTGGGGCACCCTTGGATCGGGATGGGCTGGATCGGACCAACTCGGCCCAGTCAACTCGGTCAAAGTCAGTTGACCGAGTCAAACCCAGTTGACCAGGTCAAAGCTTCATCGGCAAAACATGACTCAAATCAAATCGCAATTTTGATGGGATTTCAGCAAATTGATAAGTACCCAATCTAATTGAAGGTTCGTATAATCGATTAGAAGCTCTAGAAGCCGAAGATAAGGGCTGGAGAATCATGAATTTGGACGGGAAAAGGAACATGTTTCGGTTTTGGATAACTATTGATTTTCTCGTCAAATCACCGAGTTCTAATGGGATTAGAACATCCTAGAAGACTCACAGGGCCTATATAAAGAGTTTACAATCCTCAGAATCAAAGTACGAAGCTCCAGAACCACTTTTGCTATTTTCCGATCAATTTCCGACATCGGCCGGTCACTGCTGCTGCTCCCGGTGATCGGTGTTCTTCACCATCGCCGCTGAAGAAGAAGACAGTGCAACAGTTTTAACTGTTGCTGTTTCAAATCTGTCTGTCACCATTTCTTCTCTCTTTTGTTGCTTGAAACTGTGCTGTAACAGTTGAACCCTGTTCCTGTGACGTTTATACCCGTTGCTGTTTGGCTGTTGCACTATTATTTCACCTTGTAATCAATATTTTGAGCAATGAAATCAACTTTTGAGCAATCTTTTTCCACCATGAGCTAAGTCTATTTACTGGGATGATGGATAAGGTAATTTTCTCAATTTTATGTGATTTAATTATTTTCTAATAATTATTTATAATTCTTTTATCATTAAAATTGCATAGTTTTGAATAGTAAAAACGGTTTTCTTTCAACAGTTGTGCTTTTGCTTGATGGATTATGCTTAGTTAATTAATTTTGATAATCCATGCTTGTGATTTACCTCTGTTTGTTAGCATAACAAAACCAATTTTGGCAATTATTTGGGCTTCAATTAATTTAAAAAGAATTATCTGATTAATCACATAGGTTGTTAGAATTACCTGATTCCTGATTCCTGGTATTGTTAAAATTATTCAAAAATCATCTTTAGGTTATTTAGTCTTTTTCTTACTCCTGGAATTTTCTAGAGTTAGTTAAATCATTATTTTCTAAAATCATCACCTTCACAAGTTCGAGAATCGAATCTTTATTTACCACTTTCTAAACCACATCAGTTTTCTTCAGTCGTTTCGCCATTTTTTTCCCCATATGATGGTTATATATGTTAGGTATATCTCTTATTTTTTCATCACCATCGGAATGGTCTTGACTTGTTTCCTGTCTTTCTCGGTCTTCCTCGCCACTCTCAGAATCTTCCTCAGCTTGTGATGAATCGAAAATAGCTGCCGATCATCGTGAATATTTGATATTTCCTAACATAATTGCATAGCACTCTTCATGCTTAAATTTTTTTCCACCATTAGCTTCCTTGAAAAGATTCCTTACTTCTTCAATCTGTTATTGTTTTAAAAAAAATTAGTGGATGATATACGATTCAAAATAATTATGTAAGGGACAAAAACTAAACGAGTACTTACCTTTGTTTCGGGACCCCATCCAGTATGGTATTCACGTTCCACTTCCGCCTCTTTTGCAGAGTAAAGCGCCACATCTTTACTTATTCCCTGAAATCGTTTCTGAATGGAGGTCCAAGTGCACTCCGTCATTGTAGGTATGGCTTCTTTCATCCCAACTAAGATGTTGAGACCATAATTTTTCTTCTGATTGATCGAATCCAGCACTAGAATTTTGAGATATTGATAAATTAATTTTACACATCGTTACATCTTCAAACGTAGAAAAATTTGGACCTCGTGGTTTTAGTACAATAATTCTAACTGGTTTACAAGACAAATATATGAAACTAGGGAATTTTTTCTTGTACACAAATCAAATGAAATGGGTTAGTAGTAGATGAAATGCTCAACCAATTCATATATATATATAGGTAATACAAAAAGATAGTCGTTACAACGGTAAGAATCTCAACGGTAAATATTACAAGAGACGGTCACGTACACCACCGCCTCGCATACACAGGCGTAAAATTGGTTAACGCCCATACGCAGGCGTAAAACTGGTGAGCGCCTACAGCAGGTGTACGTTTAGTTAACGCCTATGTCGGGCGTAAGGTTCGTTAACGCCGCGGAACCAAGCGCACGCGAAGTGTACGTTCAATGGGGCGTGGCTTAAGTGAACGCCTACACAGGCGTGATTTTGAGTTGCGTCTGATTCATGAGACGTACTGCTACCTTCAGTCTGGCACGAGACGCACACAAACTTCACGCCTGTCACGAATGTACTGCTACCTTCACATTCCACAAAATTCGATTTTGGTCTAGCTTTCAGATCAATTTTGATCCCAAACATTAAAAAGTCTGGACTATAACAAATATAGTCCCCACACTGTGATTGGTTTTTGGCTGACCAAAGAGTATATTTGGGTTTGGTTCAGGTTTTACTCGCCCCACAGTGGATGCTCTTAGTCACACAAAAAATGAGTCTTTCCATTTTAAATTTTGCCTAAATGCAGCTCCTATAACTAATCCTACCCTACTAATGTTAAGGTTATACCTCAAGTAAGGCCACAGAATAGTCGAATATATAACAAAATTGATTCTACTATACTACTTGCACTTTGTATAGGTAATTCCTTTGTGGTCTCTACAAGGCCTGAAATTGAGGAAGTTTTAACCTCCTATTTTTCAGATCTTTTCAACGAGCCTAACAAAACTAGTGATTCTGAAATTTTCTCAAACATTTATCCTTGTATTACTTCAGAGGATAATTTAGCCTTAACTAACATCCCTTCAGGTGAAGAAATTTGGGAGGTTGTTAAACATTTGAAATCAAACAAAGCACTGGGGTTAGATGGGTTTCCTGTTAGTTTTTTTAAACATAACTGGAAAGTGGTTGGCCCTCAATTAGTGGCAGTAGTTCAATATTTTTTTACAAATAAAATTCTGCACACGGATTTAAATAAAACTTTTCTCTTTTGATACCAAAAACAAAACATCCTAATTCACCAGCTGACTTTAGGCCAATAGGCCTTTGTAATACTCCTTAAAAAGTAATAGTAAAGCTTTTAGCTAAAAGATTGAAAAAAAATGTCATAAAAAATAATCTCCCATTTACAAACTTCCTTTCTTTCTTCCAGGCAAATTTCAGACAACATCATAGTGGCTCATGAGATAATACGAACAAAGTAAAAAAAAAACCTGGAAACATAGGTGTTAAAATAGACATGTCAAAGGCATTTGACAGGGTAAATTGTAACCTCTTGAACAACACCTTAAAGGCTTTTGTCTTTAGTAATGACTGGTGTACTTTGATACATCAATGTTTATCTACTTCATCAATTGAGGTACTTCTGAATGGCTTCCCTTGTAAATATTTCAAACCTTCTAGGGGTATAAGACAGGGGGATCCTCTGTCCCCCTATCTTTTTATCCTTTATATGGAGGTCTTTTCAAGGATCCTTAAAAATCTGGAATCACAAAAAAATGTTCAAGGCATTAGACTAACAAAAAATGCAATACAAATTTCACATCTGTTCTTTGCAGATGATATTCTGTTATTCACAAGAGATTATTTGGGAAGCTGTAGAAATATTTTAGAGGTAATCAACTTTTTTAGTAAAGCTTCAGGACAAGTAATTGAAAAATTCGGGCCTTTCTTTAGCAAAAAAGTTCATAACAAACACAAAGGAATAATCTCAAGAATGTTAAAAAAAATAAAAAAAAATAAATAAAAGATACTCACTTAGAGGTACCACTTTTCATAGACAGATCAAAATTGAAATCCTTTGATTCAATTATTGATAAGATGGAGAAAATAGTTAAAAGATGGGAATGGAAATTATTGTCCCAGCCTAGCAGACTAGTCCTTAACAAATCTGTGTTATCTGGTATGCCCATTTTTAGTATGAACTTTTTTGTCTTACCAAAAAAACAACATTTAGAATAAATGTTATTCAACGTGAATTCCAGTGGGGAAAATTTTCAAACTGCAAAGGAGTTTATATAAAATCTTTTTGACTTCCTTTGCAAACCTATAGAGTCTGAAGGTTTAGGTTTTAAGGAAGCTAACAAACTTAATCAGGCTATGATTAGTAGAATAACATGAAGGCTAGTTAGTCATCCTGATGACTTATGGGCTCAGATTCTAAAAGTTTAGTACTTTAGGAATTCGGGTGCCCTTGTTTCCAAGAAAAAATCTAATTCTTCTTGGATTTGGAAATGTATTTTGCAAGGAATATAACACATTAAAGAATACAACATATGGGAAGTTGGAGATGGAGCTTCAATTAACATATGGGAAGATAAGTGGATATCGGGAAGAGAACATGTTCTTGCCACTACTAATTCTCACACAAATTCCAATTTAACACTTGTGTCAGAGCTAATCAACCCTGACACTTTGAATTGGAATACAAACTTGTTACATTCTATTTTTTATGCAGATGTGGTTATGGCCATTGAGAACATTAGATTAATCCCTACTAAGGAGGGAAATAAAAAAAAGGCATATTAAGATGGTCTTTAACTAAACATGGGGAATTCACAGTGAAATCTCTATACTCTAAACTTCATAACCCTTCTAATCATGTTGCTAATCAATCAAAAAAATTCTGGAAAGGTTTCTGGAGTATGGATGTGTCTCAAAGAATCAAGCTATTTGTTTGGAAATACCTTCAGGGTACTCTTCCAACAAGGCAAAAACTGGGAACAATTTTGAATGTCGATACACAATGTGTTTTCTGTCATATCTCTTTAGAAACAACTCATCATTTATTCTTTGAGCGTGCCTACGCTAAAAGCTGTGTGGATTTTGCCGCCAATGCCAGCCCATCGAGTATATTCTAATCTTAACAATATGATTGATAATTCTTTTTTATCTAACTATAATAAATGGGTAAAAGGAACACATGATACTATATCATTAGCAGCAACTAAGTGCTGGTTTATTTTGAAAGAGAGATGCAACAGAATTTTTGAACAAACTGAAAGATCACCAACTCAATTAGCTTATGCTATATCCTCTCACTATAAGTATTGGCATCCAGAGAAAATAAGGATCTCATTAACCGTATGCCTAAGACTATTCATTTTGACAAAAATTGGTTCTTTCCAGGCACAAACACTTGCAAGATAAACTGTGATGCTTCTTGGATTTCTAAAATAACTAACACTACACCATTTTGCCCTTTTTGCTACGGATATAAACGTTACAGTAAATTTAAGCAACGCTTATATCCATTGGGAACATAGCGTAACAAATTTTACAACGAAATGTGCAACGGATGAAATCGTTGCAGATATTAATTAAAGCAACAAACATAATAGGTTTTAGACATTGCTTATTTTTATTAAAGCAACGTATAAATAGTATTTAAGCAACAAATAAGTAGGGTATTAGCAACGTTAAGGTAGGTCCCATGATAAATGTTGGTGACTGGTTATTTTTTGTGCAAAGTTTTTATCCGTTGCTCATTTTCGTGAGAAAGCAACATAATAGTTACCAACGCTTATATTCGCTGCGGATGTTGGTAAGGTTTTTGAAAAAAATGTTTTTTTAATAAATTCCTTCACCTGCATATATATATATATATATATGCACTTATATATACCATTCTAGATAGATATCTAGACCTGTCGCGATTCTAGATGAAGTAGAAGACCCAACTTATCCATACAGAAGGAAGAATTGAAGCAAACAAAACAAATTTGATTGATCATCATCACTTATAATACATTTCTTATAAGCTAAGGTTTGAAATTCTAAAAGAGACAAAGGAATCACTACATTATAGTATGTAATATCTAAATTAGCATAGACCCAAACAATTAATTAGTGTGATTTAAAGATGAAACCACAAAGTATGGAAAGCCTCTAATTTCAGAACCCCTAGACTTCTAGTTTTCAGAAAAATTTCTAACCTACTTAGCAGTTGAAGCGTTTAGTAGAGACCCAAACTGCCAAGCAATGCCGCTACCACCACCAAAAAGTACCATTGCCACCAACCAGAACCTCCAAAATAATCATTAATCCACAACATCAATCCAAACTGACAATAAGCAAGCAAGTCGCTAAATTAGTAAGCAAGTAAAAAATCATTTTGGAAATGGAACAAGAAATCATTTTGAACCATGATAATAAGTATGACACGTAGAATGTCTAACTTGCAAATTTAAACAACAATTGATGTACATTAGTAAAGAACAGTACCCACAGCATAAGATTTTCGCATTTTCAGCGCTTCTCAAGCAAGATTATTATCTTACCAATCTTCGGAAGCTTGTTGTGCAGCTTTGTATAACACCTTCACACAGATAAACAAGGTTTGTAAGTAGAAATGGTGAAGAACCTTTTAAAAAACTCAGGCCTATATAAAACCTATAACTCAAACAAAAAAAATTGACGATGCAATATGCTAAATAAGTTGGTACATGTGCAGTAGCCTAACGCATCTTGGTCAAGTCGTTATTCATTTCAAGCCCTGCTGATCTACCCAACCTTGAAGCCAATTTCGGGGGCCACCAACAGCAGTTGATCAGGAAGAGAATCAAGAACACTGTTTGTTTAAAGATCTTCTCAGGATCTTCAAAGGAGCTAAGGACTGAATTTGCATACGACTACAACCAATAATGAATGTTGTAAGAATTTAATATAGGCCCAAGCTTAGGAAGAGAAACACACAAAATGCTTGCATGAGAAAAATTCTTCTACATATTACCTTGACAACTCTAGCACATCGACCAAAAAGGTTCATTTGGGTACTAAGCGCTCCCCTACATCTGGACCGGTTGGGACATGAAGCTGGAACTGAAAGTCTTAAAGATTCCACTGTAAAACAGATTATTAACAAGGTATGTAAGCTTGTTGGAATTGCATATGTATAAGCAATAATATGTACAAGTTGAGAAAAACTAGTCCATGGTTCTTAATTGAGTTTGAGGATTTAAGCCAAATACCCAAAAAAGAAGTCTATGGGATTCTCACTGTCTGTGAATAATCTGCCGATTATCAAAAAACCAAAAAAATCGTCGCCGGATACTACCTATCACTTAGCACATGTTTGAGCTTATTTTCGGCCTATATCAACCAACCAGGCAATGGTAGCTTCCTTTTTTATATCATTTTCTTGAGGGACATCCCAAACAACTGATATTTGGTCATACGCTTGCTCGATCAACAAAGGTTTTTCTTCATTCGGCTTCATCGTTCTAAAATGACAGACTCTACCATTCGTACTTGTTAGATAAATATAAAAATAAAGACCTAGTAACACTCTCTTATATGACTTCATTTTCAATCATTTCCAGTTACTCCGGTAGACATTCACACTCACTCCTTTTATTAGGTAAAAAAAGTAAGATACCATTAGCTTTCACTCGAAAAAATTTCTGGAAAAAGATTATACCTCTCCAATATTTGTGTCCAGGTATCTTCCGCGAAAGAGTCTTTGTCACGAACCGGAAAAATTCTGCCTCCGGCGTGGTGCGCTGGGCAGGCCAGAACTCCCCGATGCGTGGATTGAAAGACAGTAATCGGACCTTAAAGCTTAATTTCTCGCTGGCAAATGCAGGTAGATTTGCCTTTCCAAGCATGCTTTGCAAGCATGATACTCGAAACGTAGTTTCCATACCGTTCCAAGTCACCCTTGTCCTATAAGGGTACAAGGCCGTTAAAGCCAATGGTGAATGCCTTTGGCTATCATTACATACTTACGAATATTTTCCAGGCCTAAGTCATGCCTTGGACTAGCACCTAGGCCATTGGAGGCCTAATTTTTTTTCTTCATCAACTCTGTTTCAACCATGCGCTGGAGCCTGCACTGATCTTGCTCTTGACAAGGATGCAACATCCAGGAACATGTCATTCCATGCCGTAAAGGTTGATAGGAAGTATGAACAATTCATCGAATGGAATTACAACTACCTTATCGAGTGTGGCAACAATCATCTCTTGACTTGGCATTTCCGAGCCAGATGATATGAGTTACCATAATGTCGCAATCACCTCTAAATTAGATGACATGAGCGACAAGGTGCTGCACCTGAATGCATTGCATTGCATCTTCCTACGTACCCAATCCGTACCTTGAAGGGATTAAACATGACTGTAGTTCATCCGAAGGGTCAATCCGAAAGGAACAAGCAACATAAGCTTATTAAGGCAAAGCCAACATCGATTCCAACTTCGTTGCAAGACCAAAGGAAAAATCTAAGCCTAGTCCGTATAGGCCAAGGGACTTTCCAAGGTATGCACCAACTTGTGCATAACTATCGTTGCTTAGTATGCGAATATGAATTCTCGAGTACGCAACACGATTGAATGATACTTTCGCATAATTCAAATTTTATCGGATAAGCTATGAGCATATTAATGCTTAAGCATCAAGTATGCACCAACATATAGGCCACATCGTATATATGTGCACTACCGCTCATGCATATTCAACCAAATCTCCCTCCCTATATATGTTTTATTCTCATTTCCTTATGTTTGGAATAGAAGGGTAAGGGACATTCATCTACTGCACTTTAGGCAAATCCGCCATCTGGTTAGCATATCAGCTAACTGGTTAGCATAGCTAGGCAATTCCACTAACTGGTAAGCGTAGCTAAGCGATTCAGCCAATTCCACTAACTGGTAAGCATAGCTAAGGCAAATACGCCAACTGGTTAGCATAGCTAAGCATCATCGTTTTCCACCAACGACTCTTCCCTATATATGCCTTAGTCGCATTTCTGCATTTTTGGATAAGAGGTGAAGGGACATCCATCAACTGCACCTTAGGAAAAAAACACCAATGGATTAGCCAGCTGCTAGGTAATTACGCCAACTGGTTAGCATTGATAGGAAAATCCGCTAACTGGTAAGCCAGCTGCTAAGCTAATCCGCCATCTAGTTAGCATGTTTGCTAACTGGTTAGCCAGCTGCTAGGCTAGTCTGCCATCTAGTTAGCATGTTTGCTAACTGGTTAACCAGCTGCTAGGCTAATCTATCATCTAGTTAGCATGTTTGTTAACTGGTTATTCAACTGCTAGGCTAATCCGCTTTCTGGTTGGCGCTGATAGGCAAATACGCCAACTGGTTAGCATGAATGCTAAATGGTAAGCCAACTGCTAGCCTAATCCGCCATCTAGTTAGCATGTTTGCTAACTGGTTAACCAGCTGCTAGGCTAATCCTCTTTCTGGTTAGCGCTGATAGGAAAATACGCCAACTGGTTATCATCAAAGTCAATTGTGCCAAGGCTAATGCATCCCGACCCTGATGCATTTTATAATCTTAGGATGAAGCTTTATCCCATGTCATGACGCGTCCTTGAATAAACGTCATACTGTAAAATGCAGGAAATGATGGAGTGTATGTACCTAAATCTCTATAGTGCCCCAACCACATATTATATTTGTTTCTTCTCAACAGACATCCAAGAAACCTCAATTGCTGGTTCGTAAATTCCAATATCTTCCTAGCTTAACTTTCCACGGACTTTATATGAATCAAATGCATTCTTCGAACCAAAAAACTCCATAGACTCTCCGTATCAATGGAAGCTCCAAGCACCTTGAACTTGGACTATAGGAATGCTGGAAAGTATGAGTACAACGCATGTAAGCATCATATATATATATATATATATATATAGAGAGAGAGAGAGGTAAGTAACAAAGGATAATTTCAAAACTATACCAAAGGAAAGGATAAACATAACAGAGTAGTCTACACCATTCAAATGTCTACTAATCAAAATATATGAGATGTTCTAGGAGGAATAAAATTATTTTCTGTGGATATCTTAAACATGAAATGTTAAATTACCAGTCTTCTTATATTGTCATGACAGGGGACCGTAGAAAGGGTGACTGTGAAGATGAACGTTTTTGATGGTACTCCGCGAGTTTTCGCTCGTTTCTTTTTTTGACTTAGCTGACACTGTAAAGATATCATCTCTTCCTCAAGATCTGAAGCTTTGATCTCCAGTATAGCAATACTAGATAAGAATTCCTTGGCCTACATGTTACGGGTCACACCAGTAACAAAGGTAAATAATTAATCGGAAGAAACAATGACTCCTCAGTGTAGCTCCAAAAATTAGTATATAATTTGATGGATGATACCCAAATCTTGTAGCAAAATTCATGTAAAAGTCTCACTCTTGCACAGAAAGATCAGAAAAGGTGAAAGGTGGAATTCAATAACAAATTTTGATAAGTGTGGGTACATTGCTCTTAAACAATCAAGGTTATATTGATTCATTCTATTGTGCATTCTTACTAAATCAAGGTAACCAATTAAAAGTTTATTCCAATCCATATATGTCTTTGTAGATAATGTTGTTTGGATGCTATCTGTCGCGCTACTAGCAACTAAATCATCTAATCTCGATCCTCTATTAGGAACATATATTATAACTATTAATTTTAAACGACAATGGAAAGAAGCATACATGTTCTGGGATGTTTGGTAAATTAGATGATGTTAAAGCGCTCAGCTCAACAACATTTTCTAAGACACTGCACAATTCCATTTCTTCCTCTAGCTCTTGTTGTAGTTTCCCAACCTACAACAAAATCTTTTCTATCAGAAGATGTTATGAATTGCAGGCTAAAAGTTGTTGTTAAGAAAATAAGCAGTATTACTTTTAACCCCAAAATGAACTACTCAATAATGCTTATACTGTTTCTTGAAAACTCTCGGGATGGTAAAAAAACATGTTCATTGAAAAGTTTTTTATGTTAAATGCATCAAAACCTTGTACGAAAAAAAACAAAACACTAAAATTGTTCTTTAACATTTTAAACAAGTAAAACTTACCTCCCGTTGAAGCTACATTCTTTGAGGATTGACTATGTCCATCTTAATTGAAGCTACATTCTTTGAGGATTGACTATGTCCATCTTAATAAACGCTCTAATACTTTTAACCTCTCCACCTGAGGTGCTCGCATGATTATTCATGAGATACAAAAATAGGAATAATTCAACAGATACAAAATTTTATACTATAGAACTAGCAAATTGTCATGTGTCTAACATGATACGAAACTCTTGATTCCAATAGATTCACACTATTGACTTCTAACACAGAGTCATTATCGTTGGTCAGGGATTCATGAGAATAATCGAACTGATTTCTTGAATTACATTGTCTTCCACTAGCCTTTGAACATCTGTGAAGAGAGTCACTTTTTGTTTTAAATTCGGTAATCCTTCTTCCCTTCTCACCTACACATCCAAAAACCAACCAATTAAATCCCTAGTTTTCAGATCTAAAACAAGTTAGAGTTTTGTTTACCAAAAACATTTTGAGTATGCGTTAATTTCAGTTCTCATAGGGGTAACCCTAACTTCAACACCAGAGTAACCATCTTCAGTAAGTTCTTCTCGTGAGAAAACTTACTTGAGCTCATCGAACAACACTTTATTAGCAACAAACTGGTATCATAATCAAAACAATAGATTTATACATCAAAAAAATCAAAAAAATAAACAAAGTGATGCAGAAATAGGGATTGAAGGATTTACCTATCATTTTTTTGATCATTTGTGTCGTCATGGTGGTATGTTGGAGATCAAAACCCTAAAAAAGTGAATCTTAGATTTTTTTTCTTTGTTTTCCCGGTGGAAAAACCCTAATTTTGTTTGTGAAAGAAGGTTTGGGAGTGAAATTGTTTGGATTTGAAGGAGATGAATCAGGTTATTGACCTAACTTCTTTTAAATTTCATCGCTAGCTTAGATTCACAAAGAGCCACACTGATATTTAGGGATATTCAGGGTTAATAAGAGAAGTGTTCCGAAAAAATTTCTAGGGTTAAGAAAATTTCAATTGATAGGATAGATCTAGATTTCTTGCCTATGGGTTTTGATTAGGATATTAGGATTAATAAGAAAAGTTTTTGATTTTTGTTTTTTCAGCTGAAATTATAAGAGATGTTGGTCTAGGTTTGAGAAAGAGGGTCTTCTTTAGAGAGAAAAACACAATTATCTTTTAGTCTTTAAGTTATCTACGACATACTCAACGAAATAAAAATATTATATAAAATAAAAACAAATCTTATTTTTCCTGGACCAAATTAAGGAAAATTATCTTGTGGTGGGAAAATAAATGAGGATTCAATTGTTGGTGGAAAATGGATTTGGTAAGTGAAAAAAAAAAGGGAGAACGGATTTAAGTTTTTCTAAAAAAATATTTAACTAAAAAAAACAGAAAAGATAATTTATTATTAAAACCCTTGAAATTAGCGGTTATTACAATAATACCACAATTAACAACGAATATAACCGTTGCAAAGTCGTTGCTTAATTATTTTGAGATAATTAGAAATTAAAGCAACAAATATTTTATTGTGCAACGGATATTACCGTGGCGCATTGAAAAATAGAAATGTTGCAAAAATAGGTAATCTGGTATAATGTAATGCAGGTTTCAGTTTCCTTCTTCGTAATTGGACATGTACATTCAAAGGAGAAGAATGAGAGAGCTGCAGAACTTCAACTGCAGAAGAAGCAGAAGCGTTAGCTTTGCTACAGGCACCACAATGGGCCAAAACAAAAAATATTTCTAATCTGGTCATAGAAGGTGACAATCAGACAACAATTTACTACTTGCAATGAAAGAAGAATTCAACACAATGACAGTATATTACAATTTTAGATGAAGTCAAAAGGATAGTGCAGGAATTACAAGCTTTTTTGGGTTTTCAGTTTGTTGACAGAAGAGCAAATGGAGCGGCAGATTTATTGGCTAAGGAGGAAGGAAAATTGTAGTTATTGTTTCTTGTCTGGACTCAGCACTAGGGTTCTTAATTCCTAGATTATCTTTTGATTCTGAAAAGGCTATGGATGTAAATATTTTGAATAACAATGTTGTTCCTGTAATAGAGGGTGTTAATCCTATGAGCACACTCATCGGAAGGACAACTCATTCTGAGTCTGTCGTAGATGAGACTGCATCAGACTATTAACTTTCCTGGTTTTTTAATATATCTCTTATTTTCAAAAAAAAAAAAGACTAGGGAAGGTAATCTTGATAGTTATTTTTGTTATGTATATAGTGTGAGATAGAATCTAGAATATACGTTCGCTTTCACTCAATCAAACAGTAAACTACAACTGCAAATGGTATAACCAAATGCAAAAAAATGATGAGATTGGGGGAAAAAGTGGGAAAATAGAGACAAAGTAAATGTCATCAAATTGCTAATTAACTTAGATATATTTTACATTTTAATATTTTTTTTCTCTATCTACTTTGTTATTATTTAGAGAATACCACTTGGATTTTTGTTTTATTTGATTCTTCTTTAATAAACAATGGAAGAAACCAAATGGAACACAGTGACACCACCACTAGCCATCATGAATTAGTGATACTCCACTATTCTCCTTTCAAATAATTGGTGACAAAAAGTGGTCACTAAAGTTTAGACTTGTATATTCTCATATTTATCTTCTTTTTTTTCGACAGAAAATATCAAAAAGAGTGGTGAGTGTGAGTGTAAAATATCAAATTGTCACGTGGATACATCTCGAGATACGTTTGCAAGATAGTAAAATAGATGAAAAGTATGAAGAACAATCCTAAAAACTGATTGCATATGAACCAAAAGGTTTACCACTTCAACTCGGTGAGAACACGTGGAAAACAGTTAAAACATCCGACCGTCAAGTTCAAAACTAAGTCAGAGTACTTAATGAAGCCACAAACAAAGTAGGATACGGTTATAGAAGGGAAGACCACACGCCAGAATCTCGGACAGACCATGGATCCGGATGACTAGTATCAAAGAGGTCACACGATACACATCGGATGAGTCGGGCAGTCCGAGCGATGAAGGTGAGTACTGAAGCACAATAGCTTGAGAAACATTAGAATATCTTGTAACTCACTTGTCTATAAATATCCAAATTGTGTAAAGAGTTAGACACGTTTTGAGTGAGCTAGGATAAGACTTAAGAGAGAGTAGTTGAGAGAAGAATACGCTGTCAGTTCTTGAGTAGAGATAAAATTGTAATCTTAGAGTGAAAGGGTAAGACTTTGTAGCTTCATATCATATAAAAACATCTTTCCCGTGGACGTAAATCTCTTTAATGGTCGAACCGCGTTAAGTTCTTGTGTGTACCTTTATTATCATGCACTAGTTGTTCTCATGTGTAGAGTTTTATAACCATAAGATCTCTTTGGGTGTAGCTACAAATTTTATACACTTACATTTTGATGCTAGAAATAGAGATGTGTAAAGATTTATCTACTTATGTCATAAATCGTGCAACTTTAAACACTTATTTTTTATGCTTTATGAGTTAATCTTGAGAACGGCCTAGTTTCTAGGACTCCTTCCTTCAAGTTCGAAAAGATCCTCTAAGAAAAAACGTTAGATCTCGAATAATATATTTTTAATCAGAATTTTACGTCGTTTTGTGTTATATTTCCTCGTTTTGTTATTTTTGGTAGCTCTTTTCTCTTTTTCTTACAAGAAAGTAGGAGCAAAAACCTTGTCCCTGACCTCGCAAAACTAGATCTTGAGAACAACTTGGTTTCTATGATTCCTTGTCAAAAGTTCTAAAACATCCTCTAAAGAGTCGAGAAACTCTACTAATCTAAGGCTTCTTGAAAATTTAAGTTCAAGAAAGTTGAAGAACAAGGTTCATAAGATACTCATTTTAGTTTTTCCATGAAAACACGTACCTCAACAACCATAGCTCTTTTGGAAGCTTAGGTCCATAAGAGCCACCAGTTTCAGAACATATTTCCCTTCTCCGTTGAGAAAATTCATTAAAAGAAAGTGGTAAAACTTAAAGTCAGAAAAACACTTCCGAAAATGGAAATGGGTTTTTCCTTGAAAAAAAAACGAATTTCCACACAAGGGAGAAACGTGTAGATTAAGATAGTTTTCGCAAAAAGGGCAAAAACACTCTGATTCCTAAAAAACGTTTTTACCAGTTGAGGAATTTTTATGTCGCTAACTCCATATTGTTACAAAATTTTCTGAAAAGTTCTTTGAAAAGGCCGTACAATGAATATACAGTAGCAGACCAAAAAAACTTAGGACACGTGCCTCTAGTAGATATACTAAGGGTATCTTTTTTTTTTGTAGGTAAGACGATGAAGAAGAACCAAGAATAATCGAAGGAGAATTTTATTTCCACCCAACGATCTGCTCGCACCAATTTTGGTGTGAAGGATGGAATTCTTCCGACGATTCCTGGAGAGACATGATCCGATGAACCATACAAGGAAGGAATAAATGACTATGACTCATATATTGACAAAAATGACAAGGAAAAATATCTAGTGGAGTTAGAGAGAGATGACAACAATGAGTCTGAGATAGTGACAGGTGTATAAAACACTTTATATATTATCAATTGATTATGCTTTCTTTGTTATTTCTCTTGCATATTGTGTATATTATGCTTGTTTTCTATTTTATAGGTATTTTGGAGTCATTTGAAGTTAAAGAAGAAGAATTATCAAAAGGGGGCAAAAACGTCATTTTTTGCGCGAGTGTTATCGACAACCCAGATAAAGATGAGGGCGGTTTCCTTGTGAAATGATATTAAGGCAGACCACTTTTGGTTCAGGACAGTCAAAGTATGGGACTATTATTTGAAGAGTTAAGCAGAGGGGAGCCCAACATCCAATTGATGGAGGCCTAAATCCAACCCTATCTCTTCACCTAAATATAAGTCACGAGTAGAAGAACCTCATTTCTTCTTCTTGAATTCGATTATTCATCGCTGAGCAACCAATATCTCTGTCAAATCCTTGCTGATAGGTGTCTAAAACACCTTAATTAGTATCAATAGGTTATGCTTTCTTTGTTATTTTTTTTTTTTTTTGAATTTTGTTTATATTACGCTTGTTTTCTATATTGTAGGTGTTTTAGAGTCAGTTGAGTAAAAGAAGAAGAATTATCAAAAGAAAGGGAAAAATCATTCTTTTACATGCGAATATTATCGACATCCCAGATAAAGATGAGGAGCAGCTTCCTTTTGAATGAGTATTAAGACATTTTTGGATAAGGACGACTGATAAGTCCATAATTTACATATTTTGAATATCACTTTCTTACACTTATTTGCTAGATTTTGTGTGAATTACTTTTTATTATTTTTACTTTTGTATATTATGTCTTTTGTTAGGTAACATCTCTAAAAGAAGTGAAAATGGAGTGCTTTAAAGGGATAAATGCTAAAGACCAAGTGGAACTCGTCCAAACCCAAGATTTCTTGTCACCAAGAATGAAGAAACGAAGCCAACGTGAAAGAATGAGGTCATTCCGACGTCATATAGAGAAGTAATGAGATAAACAAGTTCAGAATTTTTCTCGGAGGGTCAAACCATAGAGAAAAAACTCAGGAAGAAATAATTTTTTCGGAGGGTCAAGCAATCGAGAAAAGCAAAATTCTCGTAGGGTCAGGTGGCCAAGGCAGATACGTGAGCTAAGTATTTTGAAGGGTTTTTATGTTATTTTTGAGTTCCCAAAACCTATTATGTCCGGGATTTGAGCACATGCACTCCTATACTTGGTTTCATATATAAGAAGACTTCTTAGATCTTTTTATCGATCTTTTGACATCATGTCTTCTACAACAAAAGAATCAAAAGAGTTTTTGAGCGAAATAGGGTTTTCCCCTTTAGGGGAATTGAGAAGTGCATATTTTACATGTTTAGAATATCAATTTCATGCTAGTATTTGCTAGGTTTCTTATAAATTATTGTAAATTACGTTGTTTTTTTTTTGTTTAGTTATCTTTTAGTAGGTGAAATCATCCAAAAGAAGTGAATCGACACTTAATTGTGTAAGAAAATAAGAGCTTCAAGTGAAGAAGGTCCAAATAACGGATGTAACTCATACAAATTCAGGATTTCTTGTCATCATCTTATAGGGAACGAAGAAACGAAGCCAACGGCGAAAGAATAAGGTCATTCCGACCTCGTATGAAGAAGTTATGGGCGAAACAAAAATTCAAACTTGTCAGTTTCATGGAACTGACAGTTAAACGAGTCTTGTAAGAAATCCATTAAAGGCAGATGGACAGTTTTATCAAGGCATCCAACTCATTTAGTTCATTTTATTCATTTGGTGGCCTCTATCTAAACAATGGGTGCGTTGATCCAGTCATTATTGAACCTAAGCCTTAGGTCACGACCAGTATTTCCCTAATTCAGTTTAAGGCCGAGTCTGGTAAGAGAGTGAGAGAAGCTTAGTGCCGCCGGCTAGCCATGGTATTGGTTCGTGTTGTGGTCGCTGATTGGTAATAAGGGTGGTGAGTTCTGCCATGGTTTCAAGCCGAGAAGGAAATATAAGATGAGTTCGTTGTCAGCGAAAATTAAGAGAGAAAACAGGGAGAAATTCAGTGACAAGAAGAAGTGGCTCGAGTCTGAAATGGGTTTTGAAGGAAGAGAGGCTCGAGAAAGATGATGATTGGCAGTGAGGTCGAGTGATGATTCTAACTAATGATTTAATGGGTTTTTCTCGGATTGATCTGTCAAGAAGAGTTGGAGGCAGTGATGGAGATGATGGTTTCTTTCGAGTGCAGTTGGACAGAGTTTGGTCGTAATGGTGATTGCTTCCATCATAGGGAGTTGGGTTTGATGGCACGATGGTGATTGAAGACATGGATTCATACTGAATTGGTTCGAGGAGTTAGAGAAGATGAGCTGATGGGTTTGTTTCTGTAACAGAGAAAGAAGAAGACCTGAAGCCGTTACTGTTATTGAATGAATGGCTATGAATCAAGGTGTTTATGAATTTAGAATGTATTATAAGTATGGGTGTGTGTAAAAATCGTGTTTGCAGGGAAGGAGGGCTAAAAGGCAAGCTTACAAATCAAATGGAGTTCTCTCCATCACCAGTTTGCAAGATGCATACAAGATGTTCGAAGAAAGGTATGAGTGACCTTTTCTCCACAGCTTTAATTTCAGACTGCTCTGTCGCTTCACCAAGTTCAGCTGCCATGAGTTTGTGGTTCCAAGGAGTGTTGCCAAAGGGGTAGGACACTTTTCTAAGCTGAGAAGGACACGGAAGATGTGAAGAATTTGTGAAGGTTTTGAAGATACTTTTAAAAGTACACGGAACTTTTGTTTTGGTTATGCTTTAGCAAGAAGTTAGGAATTGAGTTTTGAAGCGAAAAAAAAATAGGGAGGAAAACTTGGTTATTACCGTTGATAGAAGTGATTAATGGCTGAGATTGGGGGTTGTTTTAGTGTTTGACAAGAATTAGAAGACTTAGGAAGCGTGAGTTTGCGTGGAGGACAAGAAAAACAAAGCTGTAAAAGAAGAACAAAAACTACAGATCCATATACCTTTCTCACGCCTGATTTCCACATCCAACAGATCCAAACCCTAATACCCCTTGCCGACTGCTACTTCCTCTCCAACCCATATCCCACATCAACGGCAAGCACTAGTCCACGCCTACGCCAACAAAAGAGGAACAAGATGGATTTTTGGGTTTACTATTTTGAGTCTTTGAATTCTAGTTTTATTTTATATTTTTTTTTATTAAACTTCATTATGAATAGTTAAATTTATTTGATTAAGGATAATTTATTAACTTATTTAGAGTTCTAATTACTTATCAATTGTTTTTGTTATCTAATATTTCATGGGTAATTTTTAAATTGTTTGGGACGCATGTTAAATTAATCTATTGGTTATCGTATTTCTAGTAGAAGTTAGGGGATAAACGTAATAGTCTCTTAGTTTTCTACATAAGTAGAAATGGCGAGACCTTGCAGAGGGATTCTATGGAGCAATTGCGAGTGAAGACAACACCAGTTAGTGAACCGAGTGTACTCAGTTTAACTGCTGGGATCAAACCTAAATTCACAAACCTTAAAGCGTTCGATTGAGTTACATCTTATAAGCGAACCCCAAGGTGGCTCAGTTGGATAGAATCCGGTGACTAAGCATACATGTTATCCGGTGATATAAGGAGTTGTGGGGATAGTTGAGCGTACCTGCTATTCTACGGTTGGTGATGAATGATTCTAACAAAAGATAGATAAGTATCCTACTCGAGTCAACGTTTGGGAACGACGAATGATTCCCTAATCAACTTTTATTCTTATTATTATTATCCTTTTTAATTGTTTTAAACAACCAATCCCTATTAGTATTTATTTTTATTATAATTTCCTTAATCTAAATAACCTATCAATTACACAGCTCTCTGTGGGAACGATCCTTACTACCGTTATATTACTAGTTAATTAGTGGGAAATATCTTGATTAATTTGTTGCACTTACGACACGCACCAGGAATAATCGTGACACCTTCTTCTTCTTCTCCCTCTTTTCTTGTATATTTTCCATGGGTTTTGATAAATCCATGAGTAGGTAATTTTATTTTATTGGTTGGTTGGGGATGTAGTTGTAAGTCCTTGACATATAAATCATGGATGGTTAGTGTTAATGTTAATGATATCTTTTATCGATTATGTTCTATTGTTTATATCGTCTTGTATGATTGAATACTTGCTCGTTTAACTTGCAAATTAAATGGTCAAGTATTCACATTTGAAGATAAAGTATGATTTGGAGATACGGAATAGTCGATAGATCCGTTACAAGTAGCATGGTGTTATTAATGATTGTATTCAAAACCTTCATGTAATTGCATGTAGAAGCTTAACCTAGGTTAATTCGTGTGGCTCTTGCGCCGGATTGATTAGAATAACCTCAACTCACGAACACCAGTGTTTTCATTGGGATAAACTAGAGTGGCTCTTGTGCCAAGTTATTCATTGGGGAGGATTCAAAGAGTGGCTCTTGCGCCTTTGATGATACAAGGAGTTCTACCGGAGTAAACCTACGATAGGATGCTCTAGGGTTATTGATATGAGAAGGATTGAACGTTAACTCGAATCAATTGACGAGCAGGTTTGGTGATAAAAGATGAAATCTCTAACCAATATTTTCAATCCTCTGATAATTATTTACTTTGTTTTTATTTTCATTAGTTTACTTTAGTCTAATTCGTTACAATCCCCCCTTGGTTGCATAAGAAGTTGAAAAAAAATAACAACTCACAGCTCCTCCTGGGAACGATACTTACTATTATTATATTAATTGTTAGTTTAATGGGAAAAATCTAAAGCAATTTGTTGCACGTACGACACACATCAAATTTTGGCGCCGCTTCCGGGGAGCAGTTAGCAATTGTTTTGTTTGAGATTTCTTTTTTGTTCTATTTTAAGTTTTTCTTTTAGTGTTTTTCAGGTTTTTAGGTTCTCATGGTGGAAACAACTTGTTGGCGGAATTCGTCAATTGTCAAAAACAGGAGATAGATTCTGAAAACAAGTTGTATACATCACTTTTATTTTTATTTTTATATTTTTAGTTAGATTTTTTTATTTACTTTTTGTGTATCATCATGTTTTCTTACAGAAATAACATGTATGATGCACAGGATCAAGCATATTATGGTGGTAGTAAGTTTAGTTATAATTCTCAATCTTTCAATAACTTCCAACCGACCATGGGATATAATCAGAATCAATCATTTGGTTTTGGTCAATACCCTACGGAATATTTTGGTTATTCTCATACATACCAACAACCGTATGGGGGGTATGTATGTTAACTATCACAAAGAAGGTGGGACGGTTATACTTCTAATTGGCTCCACTCGAGTTGTATGCAGGTTTTAGATCAATTAAAGGACATGCAACAAAGATTAGACCGGCCTGATCCAACACTTGATAGACAGAACGTTGCATTGTCCGAATCTTACAATAGTATACCTTACCCACATCATGATCGTATTTATGATCATTCACCCATTCAACAGGAAGAGTCGTGGTTTAGTGATCCTATTGTAAGTAATGGTGAAAAACGTGTAAACATAAAAAAACTCTCGAAAAATTTATATCAACTAGAAGATAACGGAGTACCAGAAGAAATTCTCCAAGAAATTAGTAGTACCATACGTATGTAGTTCAAACTTCGTTTTTCTAATGGAGAATATGGGGTCGATGAAGAATTTTATATAGAGGATGATGAAATATTTGAGAATGAGGCTGGATTGAATAATATCGTGGAAGATCCAATTGAGATTTATAAGGAATATAATGATGACGTTCATGCCGATATTTTGGTTGAGACAGAAACTGACGAAGATTGGTTAAAAAGTTGATAAAGGACCACGATACATATGAAGTAAATAATTCCTTAGAGTTCTTTAAGAACAATGAGGATCCCGTAATACAAGAGATAGTGGAAGGTTTTTCTAATCCTTTGCGTAATTCTATTTCTAATGATCCCCTCCCTCTAATCAAAGTAGTTTCTCAAAAATTTGTTAACCCAACTTTTAAGAAAATACCTCACTTAGGATTGGAGTTGTGTGCTTCCAAATTTTTAACGAATTATTTTGCTTCTAAATATCCATCATTAGAGATGCTTGATTCTAATAATGTGCAGGTTACCCATGTTGAACCCATTAAGGTTCTCAAACTCTATGTTCTATGTACACTTCCAAGTGTAGAAAGAACTAAGTATGGGGGTAACTTCTTTATGATAATGGTTTCACTAGTATTATCATATGCTAACATTTGTGTGAAGCTGTTATTAGAATTGCAGATTTTTATCTGGATGGATCCTCATATTTTTAGACTGTTGGTGTACGGACTATAACCAGGAGGTCATGCTGAGGATGCTAAACCAAGCGCTGAATGGGAGGCAACCCATTGGTTTCATGTTTTTATTTCTATCTCTTTTATTTTTATTTTTATAGTTTGCGTATCATATTAGGAATTTCCCACCTTGATTTTACATTGTACGAGTCAATTTACATTAAGGATAATGTAAATTTTAAGTATGGGGGAGTGTTTAAGCATTTAGAGTTTTAAGTATTCGCTTTTGTAGAGTAGAATTTTTAAACTTTTTGTACATATTTGCATGAAAACCTCCAACTTTTAGAGATTTTAGAGTCACTTAGTATACTTCTAGCTAATTCCACATACAGAGTTCTTACCGAAATAATTGAACTTAGAATTAATAGAGAACGACATTCAGGTTTCTTAGTTGTTAAGAGGCAAGAGCTGACAAAAAGAGATTAAACCGTCGGTGGAGAATACAGTATTAGGGAGTTGATCAATCATTAGTGAAGAATACCTACTATTACATCAAGCGAGCCACCATACCTTCAAATCTTTGTAGCTGTCAAAAAAATTATCCCTTAGAGTGAATGTCATCCTATGCTAATTCCTGGTAGAATGATTAGCTACCCAACTTTGCACCAATTTCAGCACTACTTTTTGATCTCTTGAGTGCTATTTTTTCAATCATGAGGGTGTCATCAGAATCGCTAACTCTATCTTGTACTTTTGTTTGCAGTTGGCATCATTCTCTCGACAAAGAAACAATAGAAATATATCATCATCAACAAGCGAAACGACATCAAAATCACGAAGAAAGTTGAATACAGTCAAGGTTTGCAAGCAACAAAAGAGGAGCAAATTTCTATATAATTACTGAAGAGAAAACAAAGTGAAAGGAAAGAAAAGCAAAAGATGTAAGTTTTTGAGTTTATACGATACAAAGGCAATACAAGTTGTGAAGAATCATGTGCTTAATTCCTTTCCCCATGACCATGTTAATTTCAGTTAATTATTCTTGTAGTTGTTATCTTTTTGTAGCATATCGAAAAAAAAATCAAAAATACAAAAATATATGCATTTTAATTTCATAGTTAGTGTGTTATTTCATTAGTTAAGGCCATGAGAAAGAAGAAATATATAAGAAAGTTTCAAGCAACAAGGAATCGAAGAAAAATGGGTACAAATTGCGAAGTTCTACAAAGTTCAGAAGTTTAGCATCAATAGTTGAAGCCGAAAACGAAGATGATTCTCTTTGCTATGTGAGTGGTACTGATTGTGAATTAGGTGAGAAGGTAAGTAAGCGTTCCCATCCTCGCATAATGGTTGATTTTCTTTCTTAGAGATCATAAGGAAAAAAAAGGTTCTTTTCGTCCCACGTTTCTATGGGATAACAAAATATGATTTAGAAGGTTATTTTTCCTTCCCACCATTCAACATGTGCAAGATTTCTATCTTCATTCTTGCCTACACACATGAGCGTCTTTTGAGTGCAATTTCATAAAACCCTATTGGTGAGGCAGATGTCGAGGCGGAATGCTTATTTGCTCGCTTTCGATGTTGGATTCTTTCATATGGTTGTTTTCTCCTAACTCAAGAGTTAAGCATGAGAATAATGTTCTTTGATACTTCTAACTCCTTAATAGTGTGGTGAAACTTTATGTCTTTGTAACTCTTTGGATGCATGTGCTCTGGAATTTTTGTAAGTTGGAATTTAGGTTTTGTCGGTATACCTCTTGTAAACCCTCAAGAGAATATAACTCGTCTACTAGGGACACCTAGGGGTTTAAAGGCTTGTTACACATGCTAAGTGTAATCGTATACTCAACAAAAGGGAGTTTTTGTAGTTTAGTTTAGGTTAGTTTTGATTTGTAGTTTGCTCGAGGACTAGCAAAAAGCAAGTGTGGAGGAATTTGTGATAGACACATTTTTGTGTATGATTTATCCTCAAATATCTATTTTGTTAATGCTCATTTGGTACTTATTGTGTTATGTTATGTGTTTGTAAGTGTTTTTGAGAAATAAACATTTGTGGAAAAATTGGCTGAAAAAGTGATAAAGGCACCCCCAGAAAAATTGCTAAAGGCACCCAACCGTGTTAAGGGCACCCAAATCGTGGATTAGGGGAACCCTTCTCAATTTTTTTTTTATGAAAAATAAAAAATAAATAAGATAAATAATTATTTTATTTTCAATAGACCAGTGGGAGCATATCTCAATCCATCCGGATTCATCCTGGCACTGACCATCAGACAAATATGGGAAACACCGTTCACCTTAGTCAACATGTGCAAACTTCATCATCTCCATATCCATCTTCTAAATCTATTCTTGTGATTGAACTTTGATAGATTTTGAGTATCGTGGGTTGTACAACTATCTAAGTATAACTTTGTTTTCTTATATATGAATTTTAGTACGCTTGAGTGCAAACTCGTGTACAACAATTGGATCCATATAGGGTATTGATTCTCATAGCCGAAGAATTTTGTAGCCAACTAAATAGCATGTTTAGTGTCTACCCTCAATCGTTCAAAAGTAGCTAAAATTTGAAGTAAAGGTTTTGTGGGTATACCTGTTGTAAACCCTCACGAGACAACACTCGTCTGCTAGGGTCACCTAGGAGTTTAATGGCTAGTTGCACGTGCTAAATGTAGTCGTGATTCCTCAAAAGTGAGTTAGATTTTTATTTTTGTAGATTAGGTTTTCTCAAGGACTAGCAAATAATAAGTTTGGGGGTATTTGATAGACACATTTTTGTGTCTGATTTATCCTCAATTATCTATTTTGTTAATGCTCATTTGGTACTTATTGTGTTATTTTATGTGTTTGTAGGTGTTTTTGAGAAATAAACATTTGTGGAAAAATTGGCTGAAAAAGTGTTAAAGGCACCCAAAAAATTACTAAAGGCACCCCGTTCGTGGATTAGGGGCACCCTTCTCCTTTGATTCAAATTAGAGAAAATGGCGGGAAGATTTGCTTTAAGTGAGAGAATGTTTCGGAGTTGTTGATTTCCTATTTTTATGGGATTGAAACAAGGATTTGGATATAGTAACAAGAAGAAATAGTCAAAACACGTTTAAACACGCCAAAGTGAGAGTTTCTTGCCGAGAAAAATGGCTGAAATTTCATGTGTAAGCCGGAAACTGATTTCTTATTGAATTGAGAAAAAATCGAGATTTGAGAGTTATTTTGAGAGAATACTTAGTCCTTATCAACTTAGGAAGGTTTGTTAGGGTTTCTAAACCTTTAAATACCGAAGAAGAAGAAGAAGAAGAAGAAGAAGAAAAATAAAAGAGGTGAGGCTCGGGAAAATTTCAGGGAGGAAAAAAAACTCACCTGCTGCTGCTGCGAAGAAGACCAGAAAGCTACAGAAGAAAACAGTCGTAAAATCTAGGCTCCATAGAACAATCGTTCTTCTTAATACTTTAGCAACAGAAAACTATTTCAGAACTGTAGCAACAGTCCGTCTGCGACTCTTATATCCATCTCAGTTTCTCTGTGTCAATTGTTTTTTATTCTTTTCTTCTTCTTAAGCACTTTTGAGCTATGTATCAATCTTTTGAGAGTGTTTTGAGCATGATGAGCTAAATCCCATCACTGAGACAATAGAGGAAGCCATATTTCATGAATGAATGGTAACTATATTTGATTTTTTATGACTTTTGCATTGGTTTTAAATTGATTTATGATTTTTTCTAATTAGTTGTGATTTTGTTTGATGGTGTATGCTGGGACATAAGAGCTTTTGATGCGCTATGCATACGATTTACACTTAATGTTTTAGAAATATACTTTTGGCAAAGAAACAGAGTCAATAAAAGAGCTATAATTGTTAAGAATCATTGTAGAAATCACTAAGAAGTGATTTTGGTGGAATCTTGAGTCTCAGTTCTTCCCAATATTGTTGCAATCTTTTACAAATTTACTAGTTTAAATCATAATTAGGCCTAAAGCAAATCTTCACAAGTCTCAGCGAACGAACATATTTTTATCACTTTTCTAAAACGACCAAGTTTTTGGTTCCACTGCCGGGGACTTGTTTTTAGGTTATAATTTCAGTTTTTTTTTTTTGGTTTATTTTTTTTTTTAGATTTTTTTTTTGTTTTCAATTATACGGTTTTGGGTATTTGTCTATTTGTTACAGGTTTTGGATCCGAAAGTTGAACCAAAGATTCATATTTATGATTAATTAAAGACTTGGAGTTGAAGACAAAACAAAAAGAGGAAAAAGAAAGACAAATATTTTATTTTTAGGGTTTTATTTTATTTTGTTTAATTTTAGAAACTGTATTAGGGTTTTTATGTTTGTAATCTTTTATTTTTGGACTTCATTTTTGGTGGACTTTGGACACTTTTTGGGACATTATTTTTATATTTTTAAACTCTAAGGAAGGGTAGTTAAATACAAACCGCACAAGGAAGGACGACAATTACGATATTATCTCAGCCCCTTGGGTTCGTTCACTGACACAGGAGTCAGTGGCCCGAGTCGACTTAAACTGTCCATCGCCTGTCTGGAACGGGAGGTAAAACTCAATCAACCCACGAATCTCTTGTCAGTGGGTTTACTGTATTCCTTCGTTTGCATATATGATGAGGACCTGAATACGGACTTTAATTTCTAGTAAAGGGAAAGAACTGCCCATACAAGATAAGAGTTCGGATTTCATAACCGTATCCTTCTTACCAAGTTTAGGAACACGTTACCAAACGCGAACCTAAACCTAAATATTGACTAGAAAGAAGACCGATAGGGTAACGAGCTTATTGGAAAATCATTCGAAAGAATTGTATTGGTTACTTTGTTAGCTCAACTCAAGGATTAATAAGATTAATTTTAAGTTGGTTCGTGCCACCTTGTAACCCAAGGAAACGTTTTCCAAAGAGGTAGGGTTATTCAAGCTCCATAGAGCTTATCCTACTTCTTTTTGATCAACTTAATATAATTCGGATCGGTCCAAGAGGTTTGTAAAACTGTAACTAGTTGCATTTTGGAAGAATAGAAGTTGTTAGAAACAATCTAAGTAGATCCATCATGTTTTTTTTTTGCTAGATTCAATAAGATTGATTTGGTTGAGTCAGCCTTACTTGTGTTTGTTTAGAATTCCCTTACAATTAGGTTTTTTTTTCTCCTTTCTAGTGTATGCCAAGACTGCTCGAAACCATCACTGAGAGAGCTTGGAAAAGAGACACTCTAAGTCGTTTAATTAGTGACAAGCCTAGTAGTTTTGTTTCTGAAAACGAGGATCATGAAGACTCCTATCTACAGAGCCCTGTTTTTCAAAACTTAACACTATTTGGAGAAGTCACTCCAAGTCCTTTGATAGAGCCAGAAATGGCAACCTTAAAAGACTTGTTGAATCCCACTAAAACTATTCATCCATCATGTATCAAGTTAGCTGCAACTGAAGCAAACTATGAGTTGAAACCTGGGACCATACAGATGTTCCCTATCTTCTAAGGAAAAGAAAATGAAAACCCCTACTTTCACATTAGGTAATTTGAAGAAATCTTTAGTAACCTAGTAATTTAAAACTTAGGTTGTTTCCTTTTTCCCTGAGAGACAAGGCCAAATCTTGGTTATATAGTCTGCCATCTGATTCCATCGAAACATATGAACAACTTACATCTTCCTTTTTCCTGAAGTTTTTCCCTAGACACAAAAAATTTAGGCAACAAATTTGCACATTTTTGCAACAAGAGGAAGAGTCTTCGTATAGGTATTTGAAGCGTTAAATGATTTATTGATGCAATGTCCTCATCATGGCATAGAAAAGGTAAGTCTAGTTCAGATCCTATATGAAGGGATAGATTATCCAACAACAACCATGGTCAAGTCTTTGTGTACAAATGGATTTGAAAATAAAACTGTTGATGGTATGATGACATTTTTGCATGAGATTGCCGAAAAAACCCAGCACTGGGAATATAGTAGGGAACCCCAGGAAAAAATTCTACTGAATAGAGGTAATGTCAATAGGGTAGATGGAACTTTTGAATCATATGCCAAATTTACAGCAATATCAAGAAGGTTAAAATCCTTAGAGTTGAATCAATCTAGTTATGGAATAGAGCCTAACAGGTCAGCTTGGGAGGGAAAAACTTGTGAAGATCAAGCCCATGCTCTTTACAATAACTCCAGGTTCGATAACCTTCAGAAGTATGACCCATTTTCTGAAACATATAATCCTGGTTGGAGGAATCATCCTAATTTTTCTTAGTCTAACGGTCAACATCATGGTCAGACTAGTAATCCCCAAGTTCCACCAGGGTTTAGTTATCCAAAGAATCCACTAGAGCCAACTTACTCTCAAAACCCTTCAGAAAAGAAAATGACTAGCTTAGAGGAATCTCTTACTATGTTAGCACAGAACCAACTTATATTTCAACAAGCAACCGATAAGAATTTCCAGTCTAATGCCCAGACTCTTGCGAATTTAAAACTCCAAGTAGGTGAGATAGATAATACACTAAGTGAGAGAGAAAGTTGAAGGTTCGCTAGTCAACCACAACCTAATCTTAGAGGAGCTCATGAAGTAACTGGTGAGAAATCATCAAACCATGTGAATTCAATAACAACCCTTAGGAGCGGTAAAACGTTAGACAATAAGGTAACCATGCATGATAGTGAAAATTTTGTAGTTCACCCTTCTGAGCCAGTAGATGAAGACATTAATAAAGTCTTTAAAGAGTCCAGTGTGATTCCTGCTAAGTCCGATTTTGTGCCCAGAGCCGCATTCCCACAACTTCTCCTTCCAACAAAGAAGGAATCCATTTTCAATGAAATAATGAAAATGTTTAAGTAGGTCAACATCAATATTCCATTATTAGAGGCAATTAGGCAATTTTCTGCATGTGCCAAGTTCCTTAAAGATATTTGTACACAAAAGCGCAATCTTAATGTACATAAGAAAGCCTTTATAGCTGGTCAAGTAAGTTCAATCCTTTTGAACCAAACACCCCCTAAGTATAAAGACCCTAGATGCCCTCACTATATCTTGTTTGATCGGTGATAACTTGGTTGATAAGGCATTGCTTTACTTAGGAGCTAGTGTTAACTTACTCATGTATCATGTGTACAACCAGCTAGGTCTTGGTAAGTTGAAACCGACCAAAATGACACTGCAGTTGGCGAATATTTCTGTCAAAGTCTCTCGTGGTGTCATAGAGGATGTTCTGATTGATGTCGATAGGTTCATTTCTCCAATGGATTTTGTTGTTCTAGATATCCAGCCTGTTCATGACCAAAATGCCCAAATATCGGTGATTTTAGGTCGCCCATTTTTATCCACATCTAATGCTGTCATCAACTGTAGAACCAGACGTATGAACATACCGTTTGGTAATATGATCACTGAACTAAATGTCTTTAATGTTACTAGACAACCTTCTGAGATCGATGAGATAGAAGAAATAAATATGATTAACACTTTAGTTCATGATCATTGGCACGACATTGGTGATGGATTTGATGATAGTGTTTTCTAAAATCAGATAAGTGACCCGTCTCTAGAAGCTCTCGAGTATTTTTCAAACTCTAATGACCCTGAAGTTCAAGCAATAATTTTAGTTCTATATGAGAGTAATGATTACCCTAAGTTTGGGGGGTAGTGATGATTCTTGTGATCAGCAGGTATCCCTATTTGAAGTCCCTAACTTGGGACCCGAGCTTTATGCATCTAAGGTATTACTTGAGTCTTTGCTGACTCCACAACTCGATCCTTATGATACTTCCCATGAGGAAATCCATCTATTAAAGACCCGTCATTCGGTTGAATCTTTTTATCTATACACTCATATAGATCCTAAATGGACACCCCAGATAAACCCAGTTGTCTTAAAAGAAACCTTACATAAGGTTATGTTGTCTGTTCATTTGTCTGATCTAATACAGTTGTCTTATATTTGTGTCATCTCTATTTGATTATGATGACCCACAGTTGTTTCGGCTATTGGTATATGATTTAGAAAGGTGACTAGCCATTTTGAGGTATTTAATGTCTGGATGAAGACTTTGAACTTAGCACTTGCTGGGAGGTAACCCATGCTCATGCGACTCGGTAATATATTTTTTTAACTCCTTTTCTACGATTGGTAACAGTTTCTCCTTGTTAATGTTTTTAATCATTTATCTTTAGAACATTGAGGACAATGTTATATTTAAGTTTGGGGGTAAGGGAGTGATAAGCACATAATTCATACAATTTTACCACTTAATCTATTTTTGTTAGTGCTTGAATTTTTATTAATAATATATTTTTATTATTTTATTAGCTGGTTCACATAAAATCCAAAGTATGGACAAAATATGGTTAATTGGGCATATCATGGTCTCAAACTGACTTAAGCTCTCGGAATTACCTAGTCTTGGATGGAGAAAATGACTTGGTTGTGAGAAACCTACATAAGAAGACCTGACAGAAGAGATAGAGAGTGAGTCTGGTCGGTGATAATAAGAAATAGAGGAAGTCCGGTCTAATAAAATGGTTGACCGATGGATGTAGTAGGTTATTGTGACGTGACAAGGAGGAGATGGTTTTGGCGGAAAACGAAAAAGAATAGGTGTGATTCAACTTTTGTTAGTTTCTGAATTGAACAGAACAAAAAGTATAACAAAGAAAAGAAAGCCTAGAATAATCTGCTGGAGTACAGACGCACGTGGGCAAGAGTTGGTGGATGTGACATAACATAGGTGGCTAGGTTTGCTTTTAGGAAAGTGGAAGGCTGTTGGAGGAGGTGATTAAAAAGTTATAAGAAGAAAGATACGGAGACGGAGATAAGGAGTTCGTTTTTCGGGGAGACTTTTCTCCTGGACGCAGTTTGCTTTCAGGTTTTGCGGCTGTGAGAAGCTTTTTCTTTGGAGTTTTCGGTACAGGCGTACAGGAGAGACGGAGGCAGTGATCGGAAGATAGAGAGGGGAAGAAACCTATTTGCTTATCATCATTGGTTTAATCTTCTCTCTTATTTTGGTTAATTATTTTTACGGGTTTTAAGAAATCCAACTCCATGTTCTAATTAATTTATAACTAGGGTTTAATGTTGAAACCACTTAAAGTTTAGATCAATTGAATCGATTTATTTGATACAGACCATTATGATTTGAATAGATTGATTCCATGATTTTGTTTATTGATTTAAATCTAAATTAGTTGTCGTTTCACCGGTTCTATACATCACAGTAACCTATGCGCAGAATCAATAGGATAGCAAATATGTTTGTCTACTTTTTAGATATTTCATGCTTTGGTTAAATCCTTAGATGAGGTATGCTTTGAAGAGCCAAATATTATTTATGAACCTATAATTAGCTTCGTATTATTTTCTCGCTAATGCAATTAGATGGTGTATACTTCAGACTAGGGCTTTTGATGCGCCATGCTTAGGGCATCCCAGTGATATTTGCGACTCTAATACATATAATAGGTGATGTCGATAGAACGAACAATAAATAAATATTCATGAGTTATGTTTCACTTCAGTAATTAAATAGAAATAGTGGTGAATACTGAAAACTTACCGACTCTCCTATTAGATTTATTTTTATTAGTTTAGTTTGTTTCATTATTTTATTAATTAATCTAAAAATCCAAAAATATTATCCTTGATTAGTTGATTAGAGATATTAATTGCAGTATTTCCCCGCTCTCTGTGGGTTCGACCCGTACTTGTCGTTGTCTACTAGTTAGAAGTCGTGCGATTGCGGTTATTTATATAGGGTAATCTAAAATCCCATCAGGGAGAAACTTTTATTGTAATAATGAAACTCCAAAATCTAGAAACTTGTGAACAATTCAGGATGACAGTCACCATTCTAAGTAGATGGAAATTAGCTCTTATCAATAGGAACTGGTGTGCCCATCTAAATGGTCTATTCCTAAAAGGACAAAGCTCAGGTGTTAGAAATAACATGATAGTTGTCACCATATCTCGGAGTCTATCTCGACCATATCACCTTCTGTTTTTACTTTTGCAATTTTTTGTGTTTCTCTAAGTGATTTGGTGGGGCACTAGTATCGCCTTGTTATCACCGTTTGGATGAAGTAGAGTGATTGAGATCAATCCCCATTATCGTATTTAGACCAAAAAGATAAAAATGAAAAAAAAATAAAAAATAAAAAATAATAATTAATAATGACGAGGAAATTGAGCATAACGATAATAATGTTGTCTCTAGTTTACGTCCTAATAATATTGATGATTATTCACCTATTCAAAAGGAAGATGATTTGACTAGAGATAACATTGCTTTGGATGGAGTAATATTTCCTTGTTCTTATGAGTATGGTGATGTTTTAGAGGAACGAGTTTGTCCTGAGACTAGTGATTTGGAGTCTAACGACTCGAAGACAATAGTCTCTGACGAAGATAATAGACTCATAGAGAATTTTAACGTGATAGAGGATGATTTGGTTCAGGTTGATAGAATTGTTTCCACAGTGGATTTTGATGTGTTAAACTCCCAACCTTTTCAAGTCCCAGAGGCTCAAGTACTAGTGATCTTAGGTCATCCCTTTTTAGCTACCAATAATATCGTCATCAATTATGGAAATGGAATAATTAATTTTTCTTTTGGTAAAATGGCTATTGAACTGAATCTTTTTAGTATGAGTAGACAACCTTCTTTTGAGATCTATGATTTATAAGAAGTGAATATAACTAGTACTTTAGTTCAGAAATCTTTACCAAACACTTCGTTAGAAGATCCATTAGAGAAATGCCTATCCCACTTTGGGTTTGATGTTGACGATGATAGTGTTATTAATGAGGTGAATACTTTATTAGATTCTGCCCCTTTGATGGACACTTATAATATTTTGGAAAGCTAAGTGTGAACCTTTACCAGTTTCTAAGTCTACCTTATTTCCTCCTATAGAAGAAGCTGAGTGTAGTTCTGACCCTAAAGACCCTAGAATCAAACCAATAGTTTTGAGTCCATTTGAGAGTAGTTTCCACACTAAATTTTGGGGTATCGATGATTCTTGTGATTGTCGAGTATCCTTGCTTAAAGTCCCTCACTTGGGACTTGACATTTGTGCATCTACCATATTGCGAGATTATCTTCATACACTGTTTCCCGAACCTAATGATGTCCAGAAAGAAGTTCAGTTGTTAGAGACCCATCCGCTGGTTGATGTGGTCTACTCAGGAAATAATACCAAGGTTGACTATGTTTTCCCACCAAAATATTTTCTTCCATATGTGGGAACGTATGAATTTCAAATGTGTCAGCTACTAGAATTTGGAACTAAACCTAATTATTATAGGAAACTAGAATCGACACATCTTCTCAAGAATGACCACCACTTTTGTGTTTTCAATTGTGGTCAGTTGTTCTGGTCAAATCTGATTGACGTTAGACCCACAGCTTTTCAGGTTATTATTATATGGTCCGTAAGTTGTGGCTAATCTTTTCTTAGTCTGGTTGAAGACTTTAAACTTAGCACTTCTTGGGAGGTAACCCATGCTCATGCAACACGGTAATATCCTTGTTCAATTTTTTTAATCATTTATTTTTAGAACATTGAGGACAATGTTAGATTTAAGTTGGGGGTATGGAGAAACTTTTAGTTGTAATTTTAAACTCCAGAGTCTAGAAACTTGTGAACAATTAAGGATGACACTAAGCATTCTAGGCAGATGGAAACTTAGCTCTTTTCTATAGGAATTGGTGTTCCCATCTAAATGGTCTATTCATAAAAGGATTCATAGCTCAGGTGTTAGAAATAACATGATAGTTGTCACCATATCTCGGAATCTATCTTGACCATATCACCTTCTGTTTTTATTTTTGCAATTTTTGTGTTTCTCTAAGTGATTTGGTGGGGCACCAGTATCAAATTGTTATCACTGCCAGGATGAAGTGTTTGAGATCAAGCCTCATTATTGTATTAATTAGACTATTATTCAAAAAAAATAAAAAATAAAAAAAAAATTGAATTGATTGACACTTTGATACCAATACATGTGTGTTCTCCCTGTCTCCGTCGCCTAAGCAAGCGTGGAATGCAGGATCCATGAGAACTATCATGTATGTTGTTAATACATTTAAATATTTTCAATAAATCGACCGTTGGGACCCTTGTATATACCAGCTGAGTCGATAATTAGTTTAAGGAATAAAGACTAGTGGGAGTGTATCTTAAGCCATCATCCTGGCACTAACCTTCAGACAGATATGGGAAACACCGTTCACTTTAGTCAACACGTGCAAACTTCATTTTGTCTATATCCATCTTCTAAATCTTTTCATGTGATTGTACTTTGATAGATTCTGAGTATCGTGGATGAACAACTATTTAAGTAGAGTTTTGAATTCTTGTATGAATTTAAGTACGCTGAGTGAAAACTCGTGTACAACAATTGGACTCATATAAGGTAATGATTCCCATAGCCAAAGAATTTTGAAGCCAACTAAATAGTTTGTTTAGTGTCTACCCTTAATCGTTCACGAGTCGCTAAAATTTGGAGTACATGTTTTGTGGGTAAACCTCTTGTAAACCCTCACGAGACAAAACTCGTCCACTAGGGACACCTAGGGGTTTAACGGCTTATTACATATGCTAAATGTTGTCGCGATTCCTGCGAAAGTGAGTTAGGATTTTATTTTCTAGATTAGATTTGCTCGAGGACTAGCAAATAATAAGTTTGAGGGTATTTGATAGATACGTTTTCTTGTCTAATTTGTTCTTTGTTAAAACTCAATTTTATACTAATATTGTGATTTTATGTAATAATAGGTATTTATGGAAAAATAACATTTGGGAAAAATTGGCATGGAAAATTAATAAAGGCACCCGAAAATTGATAAAGGCACCCGTACATTGGATATGGGCACCCCTTCTTCACGGTTCAAAAACTTAATTTGGTGGGAAGATTTTGGCTTAAATGCAGATTTGATTCTAAGCATAATTTTCACGTGATTTTTGGGTCAAAAATCACAGAGAATGATTACCATAACTAAAGTGATAAATCATGACCAGAAGATACGTGAAAATCACTAGAAATATTCAATCACAGATCATGATTATTTTTTTTCTCGAGAGAGAGAAATATTTTCGGGAATGATTTGGTGAAGAGAATATCCACAGAGAATCAGTATCAAATACCTATATTCATACACCAGAGACGATGAAAAGATACTCAGAGATACGGAGGATTGAATCATATCAAAAATCAAGAAAAAATATCATCGGGTTAATGAGTTCCTGTTGAGAATTAATTGAGGGATTTGGAGGTTATGAAGCTATAAAAAGGGGTTTCGGGTATCATAGAAGGAGGGAGGAAGCTTAGGGTAAGGTTCAGAGAGGCAGAGAAGCTCGAAAAATCAATCCAGAGATTCTGCTGCTGCTGGTGCACGAAGAACAAGAAAAGGCGACGGAAGCTTCAACCGAAAGGCGACGGAATCTTCATCCAGTTTGCAACGGAATGTTCATCATGTTTGCAAAGATTATTTCAAATCAGCAACACTTGTTCTTCAGACCCTCTGTAACAGTGAATATGTAACTCATATAATCGTTGCAACTTCACTGTTTTCTTTATTTTTCTCATTTTTTCTCATTTGTGAACATTTTGAGCATTGAATTGTAACTCTGAGCCAATGAAAAATATGAGGAGCTGAACCCCATCTCTGAGGCGACGGTGGAAGCTACTTTTTCCAAAAATTATGTGGTAATGTTATTTAATTAATTTATACAATTATTTTATGATTGTTTTCCTTAATTAAAAATTGATTTAATAATTTTTATAGAGCAATTGTGATTTCGTTAGAGGGTATATGCTTTTCCTAGGGTTTAGATATTCCATGCTTTTGTTATACAATTGTTACTTTAAGAATTTACTTATTGCAACATTTTCGAATCAAATTAAAAGTTAGAATTGCATGATTATAATTTTTGAATTTAATCATTATAAAATTGGAAAAATAGTGGAAACCTTGCCTCAGTTTTCTCTCAACTTTGTTGTGAATATTATTTTCATATTTTGTGTATATTCTTAGTTTAAAATGAGTTTATTAAAATCTAAAATCAGTCTTCACAAGTTCGAGAGAACGACACTCTATTTACCACAATCTACAATCATATCAATTTTTAGCGCCGCCGACGCGGACTTGTTTTTAGATTCGTTTCTAGGTTTAATTTTTTTTTTTTTAGGTTAGTTAGATTTTTATTTTATTTGTTCTATTTTACGTTTTTGGGTATTGTCTTTGTGTTACAGGTTTTGGATCGGAAAGTTGAGCCAAAAATGCAGATTTGTGATTGATTAAAGACTTGAAGTTGAAGACAAAGAGAAAAGAACGGAAAAAGAAAGACAAATATTTTATTTTTTAATTTTATTTTATTTTTAGGGTTTTATTATATATTTTTTTTATTTTAGAAACTGTATTAGGGTTTTTATTTTCGTAATCTTTTATTTTTGGACGTTTTGGACTTTATTTTTGGTGGACTTTGGACATTTTTTTGGATATTATTTTTATTTTATTTTGAAACCCTAAGGAAGGGTAGTTAAATATAAAATGCACAGGGAAGGACGATAATTACGATATTGTCTCAGCCCCTTGGGTTCGTGCACTGACACAGGAGTCAGTGGCCCGAGTCGACTTCAACGGTTCATCGCCCGTCTGGAACAGGTGGCAAAACTCGATCAACCCACGAATCTCCTGTCGTGGGGTTTATTGTATTCCTTCGTTTGCATATATAATGAGGACCTGAATACGGACTTTAATTTCTAGTAAAAGGAAAGAACTGCCCATACAAGATAGGGTTCGGATTTCATTATCGATCCTTCTTTCCCGCTTTAGGAACACGTTACCAAACGCGAACCTAAACCTAAAAAATTAACTAGAAAGAAGACCGATAGGGTAACGAGCTTATTGGAAAATCATTCGAAAAGATTGTATTGGTTATTTTGTTAGCTCAACTCAAGGATTAGGAAAATTAATTTTAAGTTGGTTCGTGCCACCTTGTAACCCAAGGAAACGTTTTCCAAAGAGGTAGGGTTATTCAAGATCCATAGATCTTATCCTGCTTCTCTTCGATCAACTTAATCTAATTCGGATTGGTCCAAGAGGTTTGCTAAAATTATAACTAGTTGCCTTTTGAAGGAATAAAAGTTGTCTAGAAACAATCTAATTGGAGCCATCATGCTTTTTATTTGCTAGATTCAGTAAGATTGATTTGATTGAGTCAGCTTTACTTGTGTTTCTTTAGAATCCCTTCCAATTAGAGTTTTGTTTTTTATTTTTTTAGTCTTTCTAGTGTATGCCAAGACCGCTCAAGACCAGCCTGGTAGTTTGATTAGTGACAAGCCTGGTAGTTTTGTTTCTTAAAACAAGGATCTCGAAGACTCCTATCTATAGAGCCCTATTTTTGAAAACTTGACACTGTATGGAGAAGTCACTCCTAGTCCTTTGATAGTGACAGAAATGGCAACCTTAAAAGCCTTATTGAATCCCACTAGAACTACTCGTCCATCATGTATCAAGTTAGCTGCAACTGAAGCAAACTATAAGCTGAAACCTAGGACCATACAAATGCTCTCTATCTTCTTAGGAAAAGAAAATGAAAACCCCTACTTTTACATAAGGGAACAAAAAAAAAGATTCTTTTCGTCCCACGTCTCTATGGGTTAACAAAATATGATTCGGAAGATTACTTTTTCTCCCCACCATTCAACGTGTGCAAGATCTTGCACACATGAGAACCATAAAGTGTGTGTTTTGAGTACAATTCATAAAACTGATGCGCATCGTTTACACAACAAATTAATTCACTTCTTTCCACAAAATTAACTAGAAATATAATGGCAAGGATTTTGTTCCCACGAAGAGCAGTAAAATTCTAGTTGTTATAAAATGACCAAAAAGGGGGGATTTTAGATTTTGAACCAAAGTAAATAATGAAAAGCGAATAAAAGAATTTATTTCAAACAATGAGAAAAAAATTGACTGAGGAATCCTTCGCCGTCACTGAACCTTAATCATACAAGTTTCTTGTTGAATTTATATTATTACCAACCGTAGAATAGCAATAAGCTCTGCTACCCCTGAAATTCCTTATTTCACTGGATACAGAAGTGCTCGACTACCAGATTCTATCCAACTAACCCCCCAAGAATAAACTCTCAGGGTGTAAATTAGTGAACACTTTACACTTTATGAATTAGGATGATCCTAGCATCAGACGCATAAGCTCGATCCGCTTACTAGTGTTATCTCTATACACAACTGCTTAACATAATCCCTCTGTCAGTTCTTGCAAATATACTACTTTTGTAAAGAGTTGAGTGACAATTACATGTACCTCACAGCTCAGAACTAGTAGAAGAAATATTAACCGGTTGATTTAATTGATCACTTTAAATAACCCATCAATATTTTTAGACAATAAAATTAATAGGAATAATCAACAATAAAATTAAAACTGAAAAACAAATTTGATTTATAAAATTAAGATTTCATTAATCAGGATTTTGAAATTATCCCTAATCAAAGAATAAATTAGCTAGGCATAGCTAAAAGTATTTAAAAATTAATTAAAAAAGAAAAAATTAAAATAAAACTAAAATAAAAAATTTACAAATAAAACCAGGAGAAAAACTCTCCAAACATATCGTCTAGCTAGAAAAGAATTGAATAAAGAAAGTGCACTATGTGTTCTCTCTTAACCCTTATTTATATAAAAAGATCACCCATAATTCCCTTTAGATTCTCCAAAACCCGTTCTTGACAAGGACCGCGAACGGAGAAAATATGCTCCTCTGATTCAGTGTTGCCCGAAGTATTTTACTAGATTGCACATGACTCTGATTGGCTTTACTTTTAGATGAGATCCATATGAATGGATGTGTCTTCTTAATAAGTGATTAAACATCAAACTTCGATGGTCCAAGATGTACCGAATTTCCACCAACCGGCCCACCATTAGCAGCGCGTCAGAGAAGTCTACAAAAGGTAGAGTTGCCTCCTCCTTCACTTTAGCTTCACTGTAAAGAGAAATATGATGGGTCCCGTATACCATGAAACACAAATTAAGTATTCAAATTAAATCCACTCTGTTCTCTGCACGGGAGTGGAGTGGTTCCTGGGTGCCCAGTAACATCCGGTAGCGCGCTAATAGCTCTGATCATATAAATCCAATTAGTTCAACTTGTTTACGCATAAAACTTTAATTTCTGGACACGTGGAAATAAGGTAGAGCTACTGAGCTAGTCGCACATTTAACGCAATTAGGTTGTCAATAGTATTTTCTGCAAAATGACCATCACACCTTTTTTAGATGATTTCTCGTTTTGCACATAACTTCTTCATACGAAGTTAGAATGATTTCATTGTTTCGCCGTTGACTTCGTTTCTTCATTTTCTACGTGATCCAAATGGTGTTTGACCCTTCTTCACTTATATCACTTCTTTTATTGCACAATTAAGTGTTAATTCAGTTCTTTTGGACGATTCCACCTAATAAAGATAAATAAACAAAACCAAACGTAATATACAACAACTCACAAGAAACCTAGTAAATACTAGCATGACATTGACATTCTAAATATGTAAAATATGCACTTATCAAATTCCCTCACACTTACCTTTTGATAGTCCTCGAGCAAACTATATATCTTAAACTAATCTAAACTAAACTAAAATACATCTCCCTTTCGTTGAGGACATGATGCGTGTCGTTAGTGCAACAAATTAATCAATATATTTCCCACTAGTTAACTAGTAATATGGCGGTAGTAAGGATCGTTCCTACAGAGAGCTGTGTAATTGATAAGTTATTTAGATTACCAAAACTATAATAAAAAGATATATTAAGCGGGATTGGTTGTTTAAAGCAATTAATAATAATAATAATAATAAGAAAGATGATTAAGGAATTCTTCGCCGTTATCAAACGTTGTCTGAATTAGTATACTTATCTATCTTTCGTTAGAACTATTCATCACCAACTGTAGAATAGTAGGTACGCTTAGATATCTCCAAAACTCCTTGTATCACCGGATAACAGGTACGCTTAGCCACCAGATTCTATCCAAATGAGTCGTCACGCTTACAAGGTGTAACTCGATCGAACATTTTATGATTTTTAAATTTAGGTTTGATCCTAGTAGTTAGACTCAGTATGCTCGATCCACTTGCTAGTGTTGTCTTCACACACGATTGCTTTACAGAATCCCTCTGCAAGTTCTCACGTTCTCTACTTATGCAGGAGGTGATCGACAACTACGGATCGCTCAACTCTCTACTAGCAATAGAATGATCAATAGATTAATCTAGCATGCACTCTAAACAATCTAAAAAATCAATCATAAACCCTATATATAGTGAAAACAAACGATGATGATAATAACTTCAAACAAACTTTTATTAACTAATAAAGCTTCACGCTTAGAACATTGAATTCATCTATAATTAATAGAAGATTTAGCTACTCATATTAAAAAGAAGAATGGTTCCCCCTAAAGGGGTAAACCCAAGGTTTAAGATGTAGATTATAAAATATGTGAAGGGATGTGTCTTGTTTGAGCCTTAGATGTGTCTTATAGCCTTCAATGATTATCCCTCAAGTATCCTCTTTCTAGGATTTAGAATCCTTCTAGGACCGTGTTTCCTTGAGTTAGAAGTCAATTTCACGTCCAAATATATCTCAAAATAGTGTGAGTTTCGGCTACTATTGGCTAGGACACTTACTAGCCGAACATTATTCTGTAGACTCTTCGAGCACGTTATTTCTATGCTCAAGTTCGGCTACTATTTGATATGGACTTTTCCGGCCGAACCTGACAACTTATTTTTGCTCTAGACAATGTCAGGTTCGGCTACTAATTGCATGTTTGATTTCTGGCCGAACTTCTCTCTGTACACTCAAGTCTTTCAAGCTTGTTTTTCCCATAACTTCTTCGTCCGATGTCGAGTTGATCTTATTCTTTTGCGTTGGCTTCGTCTTCTCGTTCTCTTCAAGATGATATTAAGAAACTATGGATATTAATAAGTAGAATTTGGTATTGGATCCTTTTTCACATGTAATACTTTACTTCCTTGCCCATTCTAGTACTTTGTAGCTCGTTTTGGATGATTCACCTAATATGAAACATAAGATAGAAAACAAAAGTAATATCAAGTAATATGCAAGAACTATAACTAAAACAATTATGGATTTGACACTAGAAACATGTGAATTATGCACTTATCAAATTCCCTCACACTTAGCTTTTGCTAGTCCTCGAGCAAACTACTATCTAAACTAAACTAAAATACAACAACTTCATTGTGTTGATGACGCGGTTACACTTAGCATGTGCAACAATCCTTTAAACCCTAGGTGTCCCCAGTGGACGAGTTATAGTCTCGTGAGGGTTTACAAGAGGTATACCCATAAAACCTAAATTCCAACTTTCAAACACTTCAGAGCACATGCATCCTAAGAGCTACGAAGACATAAAGTTTCTGCATACTAACAATAAGAATTTAGAAGTATAAAGAACATGACTCTCATGCTTAACTCTTGAGTTGGGAGAAAACCACCATATGAAAGAATCCAACCTCGAGAGCGACCGAATGTTCTGCCTCACCAACAGGGTTTTATGAAATTGGCACTAAAAAAATGCACTTTATGGTTCTCATGTGTGCACGCAGGAGTGGAGATAGAATTCTGCACACTTTGAATGGTGGGAAGGAAAAGGAACCTTCCGAATTATATGAAGATGTTATCCCATAGAAACGGGGGATGATTTTTTTTTTTATGATGACCTCTAAGAAAGGAAATCAACCACTATGTAAGGCTGGGAACACTTACTTACCTTCTCACCCGATTCACAATCAGCACCACTCTCACAGCCTCCAATAGAAATTTCTTCAGTCTTCGGTCTTCAACGGTTGATGATGAAATCTTGAACTTCATAAAACTTTGACAATTGTAACTCTTTTCCACAATTCCTTGTTGTTTAAAGCTTCTTTATATATATTTTTCTTCCCCACAGCCTTATTGAATGAATACAAAAACAAATATACTAAAGCAATGATAATTATTATTCTCTTTTTTTTCTCGATTTTTTTTATTCTAAAATACAAACGGAAATTAAAATAAATAATGAAACTACTATGGTCATGAGATAAGGACTTTACCACTTGATTCTTCACAACTTGTATTACCTCCATATCATAAACTTCACGAACTCTCATCTTTTGATTTCTTTCACTCTTGTACATAAGTCTTCAACATGTATATATAATTCTGTTCATTGTATTGTTGCTTTACTTGAATATGAAATTTGCTCTTTCTTGTACTATTGCTTGTAAACCTTGAACGTCTTGAACTTTCTTCAAATTTTTGATGCTCCGCTTGTTGATGATAATGGTGTTTCTATGGACCTATTGTTATCGAGAGAATCGTGCCAACTGCAAACAAGACTACAAGATAAAGTTAGCAATTCTGATGACACCCTTATGATTGATAGAAATAACACTCAAGAGATCAAAAACTAGTGCTAAAATTGGTGCGAGGTTGGGTAGATCATCATGCTACCCGGATTTTGCACAGATGAAACACTCTAAACGGAAAATACTGAAGGTTTTGTGCCTCACTCATATATAGGCGTTGAATGATCAACTTCTCTAATAATGTATTATCTACCGGCGGATTAAGTCCCTTTTTGTCGGTATTACCTCTCAACAACTAAGAAACCCGAATATAGTTCTCTAATACTTCTAAGTTCGATTATTCGGTTAGAACTCCGTATGTAAACTTAGCTAGAAGTATACTAAGTGACTCTAAAATATCTAAAAGTTGGAGGTTTTCATGCAAATATGTAAAAAAAAAATCTAATTTTTTTACTCTGCTAAGTGAAAACTTTAACTAAACAACTAAAAACTCTATATACAAATATGTAAATACTCCCCCACACTTAAACTTTACATTGTCCTCAATGTAAATTGACTCATCCAATGTAAAATCAAGATGAGAAATCAAATAATGATATGAAAAACTACTAAAATTCAAAAGATAAAGATAGAAATACAAAACCAATGGGTTGTTTCCCATCCAGCGCTTAGTTTAACGTCCTCAGCCTGAACTTTTGGTTATCGCCCGTAAACCAACAATCTGAAAATCTGGGGATCCACCCAGATAATAATCTACAGTTCTAATAACAGCTTCACAAAAACGTTAGCATACGAATAAAATAATAAAATTGTTATTTGGTGGAAGTTTCTCCCATGCTTAGTATTTTCTACACTAGGAAGCGCATAAAAAACATAGAAAAAGGGAACTTCTTTGGGTTCCTCTCGGTGAACCTACACAATACTAGAATCAAAAACATCTAGTGGTGGATAGTTAGAAACAAAATAATTTTTAAGAATTTTGGTAACACATATACCCAACCCTAAGTGAGGTAGCTCCTTAAAAATTAGGTTAACAACCTTTTATGTGATTCTCATCATGGGTACGCAATGAATCATTTACCTCATATGTGTCGTGGTCCTCTATCAAACTTTTTGAAAGCCATTCTTTATTAGTTTCCGCTTCAAGCGAAATATTAACGTCATTATAATAGTTGGAAAGCTAAATTGGGTCTTCCAAAAAATCAATCAATTTGGTTTCATTCTCGGTCTCCACTTTTTCAGCACTCTCGTCATCGAAATCAGAATATTCCCCCAGAAAATCTGGCTCGTTAGTGCAAATCATAAGGTATTCTATTCTCCGCTGAAGAAATAGTTGGGTCTACTGCTTGCAAATCAACCTGCCTAAAAACATTATAATCTGGATATTCTTTGTAACGTTGATATGCGTTTGAGTAAGTTACAACATTTAGAACAATGGTTCTACTATACCAAGGCTCCTCCTTTTGAATAGACGAACGATCATTATTATGATCCGGAGTTGGAATAACTTCATCATCGTTGCAAGTAATCTCCAAAGGTTGCTTATCTTCATAATAGTCTTTATCATTCTTAGGAATTTCATAATTGGTTTGGTTTTGAGGCCATATTTCTTCCTCATCCCTATTTTTATCGAGTTGAGTAATTTTTTCGTATAATTTCTCCGAATTCCTTTGAATTTCTCGATGTGACTCTTCCCAATCATATTGGCGCTGATGTTGTTGTTGCAACTCATCTAACTTTCGACCGTGCTCATCTTGTTGTTGAATAAATTGCTCCATTAGCCTTTGGAGTTCGTCTAACTTGGCACAAGTAGAATATGTGGTACCAGAGAAATTAGAAACATAACTATACTCCCATCCTCGTGATCGTTCACTTACATACCTGTCGTAAGGTTGTTGGTATGTATGAGAATAATCATAAGGTTCCGTTGGGGATTGATCATATCCAAAAGATTGATTTTGATTATACCCTGGTATGGTTGGTAGCTATCATAAGACTGAGATTGAAAACCATATTGATTACTATCAAATTGATTACCACTATGATATGATTGATCTTGTACACCGCACACGTTATTTCCAAAAGGAAACATGACGATGATAAAAAATTTAATAATCAAAATTAACAAAACCTAAAAAAATAATAAATAAAAATAAATAATTGTGCACACAAATTGTTTATAAAGCTTTCTTCCCGTTCTAGACGGGCTATGAATACTATTAATCCATTATGAACATAAAAAAGAAATAAAATAAAAATAAAAACTAGAAACAAAATCTAGAAACAAAATCTAAAAACAAAAGTACTGAAGAAAAATGCTAAAAATAAATAAATAAATAACGAATAACTAAAAGCTACCGGCTGCTCCCTGGCAGCGGCGCCAAAATTTGATGCGCGTCGTTTACACAACAAATTAATTCACTTCTTTCCAGAAAATTAACTAGTAATATAATGACAAGGAGTTCGTTTCCATGAAGAGCAGTGAGATTCTAGTTGTTATAAAATAACCAAAAAAGTGGGGTCTTAGATTTTGAACGAAAGTAAATAATAAAAAGCGAATAATAAGAATTTATTTCAAACAATTAGAAGAAAGATGACTAAGGAATCCTTCGCCGTCATTGAACCGAAACTTAATCATACAAGTTTATTTCTTGTTGAGTTTATATTTTTACCAACCGTAGAATAGCAATAAGCTCTGCTACCCCCGGAATTCCTTATTTCACTGGATATGAAAGTGCTCGACTACCAGATTCTATCCAACTAACCCACCAAGAATAAGCTCTAAGGGTGTAAATTAGTAAACGCTTTACACTTTATGAATTAGGATGATCCTAGCATCAGACGCATAAGCTCGAACCGCTTACTAGTGTTATCTCTATACACAATTGCTTAACAGAATCCCTCTGTCAGTTCTTGAGATGTACTACTTTTACAAAGAGTTGAGTGACAATTACACGTATCACACAACTCAGAACTAGTAGAAGAAATATTAACGGATTGATTCAGTTGATCACTTTAAATAACCCATCAATATTCTTATACAATAAGAATAATAGAGATAATCAACAATAAAAATAAAACTGAAAACAAACTTGATTTATAAAATTAAGATTTCATTAATCGGGACTTTGAACTCATCCTTAATCAAAAAATAAATTAGCTACACATAGCTAAAAGTATTTCAAAATTTAAAAAAAATAAATTAATTAGTGGTGATGATGATTTAGAGGGAATGACTTCATTCTTTCGTCGTTGGCTTCGTTTATTCGTTCTATAGTGGTGATGATGACAACTAATCCAGGATTTTGTAGAGATTCAAATGGTCTTTAGCCCTTCTTCACTTGTAACACTTCTTTTATTGCACAATTAAGTGTCAATTCAGTTCTTTTGGACGATTCCACCTAATAAAAATAAATAAACAAAATCAAACGTAATATACAATAATTCACAAGAAACCTAGCAAATACTAGCATGAAATTGAAATTCTAAATATGTAAAATATGCACTTATCAAATTCCCCCACACTTAGCCTTTGCTAGTCCGCGAGCAAACTATATATCCTAAACTAAACTAAAATACAACTCCCTTTCGTTGAAAACACGGTTACACTTAGCATGTGTAACAAACCTTTAAACCCATAGGTGTCCCTAGTGGACGAGTTATAGTCTCGTGAGGGTTTACAAGAGGTATACCGATAAAACCTACTCCAACTTCAAAGTCACAAGCATCCAAAGAGCTATGAGGACATAAAGTTTCTGCACACTAATAATAAGAAGTTAGAAATTCCAAAAAACATTATTCTCATGCTTAAATCTTTTGAGTTAGGAGAAAACCAACCATATGAAAGAATCCAGTCTCGAGAGCGATCGAATAAGCATTCTGGATCGACTTTTTCCTCATCAATAGGGTTTTATGCAATTTGACACTTAGTAGACGCACTTTATAGTTCTCATGTGTGCAAGCAGAAATGAAGATAAAAATCCTGCACACGTTGAATGGTGGGAAGAAAAGGTAACCTTCCGATTCATATGAAGATGATATCCCATAGCGTGGGACGAAAAAGAACCTTTTTCTTATGATCTTTAAGAAAGGAAATCAACCACTATGTAAGGATGAGAACGCTTACTTACCTTCTCACCCAGTTTACAATCAACACCACTCTCACAGCAAATAGAAACGTCTTCGGTCTTCAACTGTTGATGATGAACTCTTGAACTTCGTAGAACTTTGACAAATATAACTATTTTTCTCAATTCTTTGTTGCTTGAAACTTCTATATAAATTTCTTCTTCCCCCACGACCTTATTGAATGAATACAAAAATAAATATACACTAAAGCAATATAAACATATAATTTTTTGTTCTTTATCTATTTTTCTTATTATTATTTTTTATATGTATGCTAAATAGAAATACAGACTAACAAATAAAACTAATGTTCCCATGGGAGAAGGACTTTACCACTTGATTCTTCACAACTCTTATTGTCTCGATCTCATAAACTTCATTAACTCTCATCTTTTGTTTTTTTTTTTCGCTCTTGTACATATCTTTTCAACATTTATATATAATTTTGCTCATTGTATTGTTGCTTTACTTGAATATGAAATTTACTTTTTCTTGTATCGTTGCTTGTAAACCCTGATTGTATTCTCAACGAAAGGGAGTTGTTGTATTTTAGTTTAGGTTAGTTGCGATTTGTAGTTTGCTCGAGGACTAGCAAAAGGGGAGTGTGGGGGAATTTGATAAGTGCATAATTTACATATTTTGAGTATCACTTTCTTACACTTATTTTCTATATTTTGTGTAAATTACTTTCTATTATTTTTACTTTTGTATATTATGTCTTTTGTTAGGTTACATCTCCAAAAAGTGTAAATGGAGTGCTATAAAAGGAGAAATGCTAAATACCAAGTGGAAATCGTCCAAACCCAGGATTTCTTGTCACCATATTGAAGATAATGAATAAATGAAGCCAACGGTGAAAGAATGAGGTCATTCCGACGTCGTAGGGAGAAGTAATGAGAAAAACAAGTTTAGAATTTTCTTGGAGGGTCAAGCCATCGAGAAAGACAATTTTCACGGAGGGTCAAGCCATCGAGAAAAGCATAATTCTCGGAGGGTCAGATTGTCGAGGCAGATACGTGAGCTAGGTATTTTGACGGGTTTTTATGCTATTTTTGAGTTTCCAAAACCTAGTATGACCGGGATTTGACCACGGGCACTCCTATACTTGGTTTCCTATATAAGAAGACTCCTTAGATCTTTTTATCGATCTTTTGACATCATATCTTCTACAACACATAAATCAAAGGAGTTTTGGAGCGAATTAAGGGTTCCCCTTTAGGGGAATAACCGTGACACCTTCTTCTTCTTCTTCTCTCTCTTCTCTTGTATATTTTTCATGGGTTTTGATAAATCCATGAGTAGGTAATTTTTTTGTATTGGTTGGGGATGTAGTTGGAAGTCTTGGACATGTAAATCAATTTGGCTGGTTAGTGTTAATATTAATGATATCTTTTATCGATTACGTTCTACTGTTTGTATCGCCTTGTATGATTGAAGACTTGCTCATTTAAGTTGCAAATTGAATGGCCATGTGTTCAATTCTGAAGATAAAATAGGGTTTGGAGATACAGAATGGTCGATAGACCATGTTACAAGTAGCATGGTGTTATTACTGATTATATTCAAAACCTTCATGTAATTGCATGTAAAAGCTTAACCTAGGTTAAATTTGTGTGTCTCTTGCGTCAGATTGCTTAGAAATAACCTCAACTCATGAAGACCATTGCTTTTATCGGTTTAAACTTGAGTGGCTCTTGCGCTAATTTATTCATTGGGGAGGATTCAAAGAGTGTCTCTTGCGCCTTTGATGATACAAGGGGTTTTGTCGGAGTAAACCTGCGATAAGATGCTCTAGGGTTATTGATATGAAAAGGATTGAACGCTACTCGAATCGATTAGCGAACAGGTTTGGTGATGGAAGATGAAACCTCTAACCAATATTTTCTCTCATATGATAATCTTTATTTACTTTGTTTTTATTTTATTAGTTTACTTTAGTTTAATTCATTAGAACCCCCCATTGGTTATATAAGAAGTTAAAAAAAAAAACAATTCACAGCTCCTCGTAGGAACGATCCATACTACTATTATACTACTTGTTAGTTTAGTGGGAAAAATCTAAAGTAATTTGTTGCACGTATGACATGCATCAACGACCAAGATTTTAGAATTATTATTTGAAAGAGTTAAGCAATTGATGCCCCCAGTTAATTATTGGGTGTTTTCTCATTTGTTAACCCAAAAAACCTAGGTCAGGTTCTTTCCCTATTTCACTTTTTCGACCAAGCCATGTGTGCCAGGAAGTTCTCACGCCTGCAGGTTAAGTGTGATGTTGTTGGGTGTTGCCGGTGGTTCGAAAGTAGAGAGGCAACAAAGATAAGAAGATGGGTTTGATGGGTTTTAATCGTTTTGTGAGTTTCAGTTGAAAAACTAGGAGATGGGGTTGTGAATCTTTAAGTAGAAGATGATGATTTCTCTGGCTGTAAAACATCGAAGAAGGTGGTGTTGTTTGCTTGTTGAAGAATGGGCCGTTGATAGTTTCTCGAGATATGAAGAAAGTAGTCGATTGTTGGTTATTGCTGTTGTGAAACCAAGAAAGGGCAGTGAACCATGAGAAGTAGTTCGATTTGTAAGAGTAGAGGGGTTTGTTGTTTTATTTCAGTCGCAATAACAGACATGGAAAAAGGTGAATTGAATTTATATTTGGAATTACAAGAACAAGGAAAATAAAATGAGGAAACAACCGAGAATGAAGATCGAGAAAGAAGAAAGTGGAATCGAATATATAATGGGTTTGTGTGAGAAAGTGTGGTTGTGTTTGAGAATATTGAAGAAGGGTTATGGTCGATAGAGCGGAGTAATAAGATGGAACTCATTTGAAGAAATCAGTGAAGAGAAAATTATTAGTAAACTACCAGAACAAAACCTTAAAAACTCAATAATGAATTTGCAAGCCTTGATATTTTCATAAACACTAGTGTGTTTTCTCTCAAGCTTAATTTTGAGTTCTTAGACAAACAACATCATTAGGCTTAGCAATAAGCTAATCCGTGATATGATCATCTTTGAATTATGATCATCTATTAAAGTCCGTGACTTGTGATACGATTGATAGATAGATAGATAGATGAAAACGAGTTCAAAAGGAAAGACCAATCTTCGTATGATTTTCAATTTTTCATTCGTTATGAGTAACTCGGAAAATCCTAAGACTCTACTACTTAATTTATTCCAAACCGAAGCTGATTTTAGTAGGCTAGATTAAGAATTTGTTTGGCATCTAAAATATGTCACCATACTTGACATACCATGGTATCTATATTCAACCGAGCATTCACTCTAACAGTTAGTACCTAAGTATATATGATCACCATAGAAAAGGTGATATTTCAAGAAGTTGTGCTGAAAGTGTCAAGCATAAAAGCCTTAATTTAGATTGCTTAGTAATTCCAATTGAATTGGTGAAACTAAATGTACTATGAATTTTTAAGAATTTGGGTAAACCAAATTTTAGGCCTGTTTAGTAAAAGGATACGTTTGTAGGCCAGAAATAACCTTGTTGGGCGAAAGGTACGTTTAGAAACCAGTGGTATTCAAGTCTTCTTGAAAGCCTGAGAATGGCATGTAGAGAATGTTATCAATGTGATATGTAATAATGGCATGTAGAGAATGTTATATTTCCATATCCAACGGATTAAACAATGGCCATAAGGCTTTACGACATTAGAGTAGTCTCTTTGAGTTTTGACACATCAAAATGTAACAGCTCTATATGATATATACAGATTGAAATAGGAAACAACACGTCTAGTTGTTGAAAAGTTTTGCCAGAATTACACTTCATTTTCCGGGGATTGTCAACTGCCATTCTCTTCAGCCCTATTAGGAGTATTTTTGAGAATTTGTATTACTTCAGTTTACATGCAGGTACATTATTGTTAGTTTGAATGCTAAAGGAACTCATCAGGCTCAAGCCCCGACTTGTTAGTTGTTACCTTGCATATAACATAAAAAGTGGTCCATTAAGTATTGATAAAGTTGTACTTATATAACATAAATAGAATGTTCAGAAATTCCAGAGGCAGCAGTAAGATCTCAAAAAACTAAATAAGCCTTACCTGGTTCGGCATCACGGGACACTGTTCCTTCCACCCCATATTGCCAAGAAATTTCAGCATTTGCTGTGAATTACAAACACAGTTAGTAGGTAAAGAATCCAACTTTAGCTATTTAAACTACCCCATCAAGCATGAGGAACACCATGAATCAGCAATTTAAGGGTGATTTATGGAAGGCTTCAAAGGATGCATGTTCATTGTGTTTCACTAATAATCTTCATGACCTATATTGTTGACTTGGAACAAAAGGATCATTTGGTTTGACATGTTATGATGTTGAATTGATGCTAAAACATATTACGATCTCTAGAAATGAACAAAGAATCAGGTCCATTCATTTGCAAGGTAGGAGTTATTGCAACTCAAACCTGGTCTTGTAGATGCTGCTTGTAATCGACATGGTGGAACTACTGAAGTTCCAGCAGATAAATCGTCCTCAGGCAAATGATATGGACTTGCTGCAAATTGCATGATAACTCGGACCTGCACATTCATTAGCCGTTCGATGAAAGAAAAAACTATATGTTCTATTCTTCACTTTTACAATATACATCAAATATGTACAGAAATTAAACTACAATGCAAAACCAAAATAAAATACATACCTTCTCAACAGAAACCTCATCATAAACATTCACTTTGCCACTGTAGAAAATTGTCATCTGACTAGCTAGCTCATTTGCTGCACCCATGTTTCTGCAAAACAATTACCAAAAAAGACCAAATTACCCATTTTATACGTGATAAAATCATAGTATGCAGTGACACCAACATCTCTGAAGTCATCCCAATCTCATCTTTAACATAATACACATTTGCAGAGAGCACCAATATGGTAGTTTTGTTCAATAACTGTTGGAGAAATTTCCTGTAACAGTAAGCAAACCAAACAGAAACTTGAAATGGATTAATCGTTAGAACAAATCAGCACAGTTCATACAACACACAAGCACAGAGAGGTGGAGTCGCCTGTTCAACAGACTGCCCTTAACTCAATATTTGTCAGGTACACCTTTAGAAAGATGTTGCTATACCTTTTGAGATGATAAATTTGAATCCAGGATAAAACCACCTGATACCAACCCAGTTAGCAAGACTCGTTGGCCCGTTGTGAACTTAACAGTAGAAGAAGATAAAGAAAAATAAATCTAGTGCGCACAACAAAGCAGGAAGATGGTGAAAAGTCGTCAGGACAGTGGCTGCGACTGGGGTAAGAAAAGATCTGACTTTGTTTTTTCTTTTAAGGAAGAAGAAGACTCTTGATTATCAAACGGTAACAAGTCAATTAATTAAACAAATTTAA
>JAJJMC010014301.1:9610743-9641704 GCA_023531435.1 Papaver californicum | reverse complement strand
CACAAAAAAAAAAAAAAAACTAATTAATTAGTATTAATTAATAAAGATTCATTATCTCTTACTTGGATTTGTACTAGACTTGAAATTGGAATAGAAGATGAGGGACGAACAGAGGTGTTGTTATTCCTACTAGTGTTGTGAGAGAATAAGCCTCGATTGACACGTGTCCAGGAATTATTAAAGGAGTAATGATGAGAAGTCTGAAAAGTCGACAGATATAAAGTCTGACATAATTGCTGCGTGAGTAACACGTAGGTTACGGGAAAGTAACAACATTAAATGCATATGTTGCGGAAAAGTACGGAGCTCTGATTAAAAAAAATAACATTAACTGCATGATTGACACCAGGGTGCGGGAAGAGTGTGACTCATTAAAGTGTAATGATGAATATTGACCCGAGAAACGCGTGTCGACTCTACAAGTTTCGGGACAAAAAGGACTAAAGCATGACGATTCACTGATAAGAAGCTGCATGTCAGACATGCTATAATCCTAATCCGAAAGTAATAATAAAATACAAGACCGAATGAGAACTGCGGGACAATAAATGCAAGACCGAAGGAAGACTACGGGACCAGACTGTAGGAAAGCTACGGGATGATAAGTAATACACTAAGAAAGACTTGCGGGATTACATGACTTATCAAAGATAGATAGGAATGAACAGGTGGCGAAGTTAATTAGCGGGACCCCTTGAATTGGCTAAAAATACCAGAATCATGAATAAGAAAAGGGGTTGGAAAATCAGAAGAGAAAAACGGAGAGAAGGCATTAAAGAAGACTAAAGAGCTTAGGTATGATATATACGAGATTTTCTGATTCTAATTAGAGTAGTGGATTTTAATTATGATTTATTGGTTAGAAAATGTATCTTTTATCCAAATTTCTATATTTCTTCTTTTATTGTATTGATACAATTTTGTTCTTATTTATACATCTAATCATTTTATTAGTGGATGTACACAGTTAAACTGTGGAACCACTATAATCTTTGTGTCATCTTGTTATTATAGTTATTTTCTTTCATTCTTTATATTTTTTTATTGTGCATTGATTCATCTTAGTTATCGTATTATTGTCATCTTTAAGTAATTTTGGTTGTGCCACCACTTCCTTTGTATGTTTGGTGATCACAATTTGGCTCTAGAAACAGGGATTGAGTAAAGAATTTATTCTACCCGTCAAAAACTTTCACTTTTTAGAAAAAAGTTTTTCTTTAGAAAGTTATATTTTATCGAAGATTTTGTTGAATAAAACGCAGTATTTCAAAGTCTTAGCAATAAAAGAAAAATTAGGCGCACAAAATTCTACTAAGTTGTATGATCATAGTTATTAAGTTTTTGACTTAAGTCACTCGTAAAATTTTAATACTTAACTGAGTTATTTGGATTTTAAATAAATTTGTTTGAATACGAATCTATGAGATTTGAGGTAAAAAAGAAAAATTTACTTGGTTTGAAGGGGATTTTCGTCTTTCAGATTAGATCATATTAATTACCCTTATTTTTAAACGAACCATTTCCGGAAACATGTAATTAATTATCTGAGCTCTCTTAGGATTCTGGAAAGAAATTTTCAATAGCAAGCAAAAGGCTGAAACAGAAAGGAGCAGAAACATTTTAAAAGGATTTACATAAACAGGAGTTATGTCTCAAGAAGCAAGTTCGAGAAATCAAGGGAATAATGCAAGAGGGGTTCTCCAACAAAGACAGTTGATAGGAACCTCGCAAGGACAACAATATTCTAATGATCAACAAAATAATTCAGATATTCACGCAGATATTTCATCATTTGAAGAGAATACACAAAACACAATTGATCATCTGCAACGACTGATGAAAGAAATGAATGAGATGCGTAAACAACAAAAGACTTGCAATGAAAAAATTGCATTCCTGACTAGAGAAAATCAAGTATTAAAGGAAACAATCCAACATGGTACGGGATCAACTAGAACAAAAACACAAGGGCAAGAAGCAAGCTCCATTGGACCCGCGAGGAGAGAGAGAGAGACAATCGGGATCAAAGAATGATATTAATGGAATCCGCATCTCAACAATCTAGACAGGACTGGTTGAATCATAGGGACTCAGGTTCGCAACATGATAAGTGGAAAAAATGCTTTGAAGCTATGGAACAAATGAGGGAAGAAATAAATAATTTAAAAAATAAAGAATGTGGACGAATAGAGGAAGTGTTAAGGGAAGCCAAGCGAACACCATTGGCACCACATTTGGCGTATGCACCAATCTCCCAAGAATGTAACACTCCTATTTTTGAGTGTTATGATGGTACCAGAGACCCAACTACTCATTTGAAGTATTATAACCGTATCATGGCACGATGGGGGAAAGGTGATGCAGTTATGTGTCGGAATTTCCCGTCAAGTTTGAAAGGATTGGCGTTAGCATGGTATGATAATTTGCAAGAAGGGTATGTGCATTCATACGCACAGTTAATTCGAAAGTTTTTAGAGGCGTATATGTACAACAGGCCCGCAGATTCGGGAATGGACAAATTGTACTCCCTCGCCTCGTGGCCAGAAGAAACTATTCGTGATTATACATATCGTTGGCATACGGTTTGTCAGGCAATCGTGGATGTTACCTCAGACGCCGCAATTAACAATTATAAGTGGGGAATAGATGACCGGAAAAGCCAGCTTTTTGTTGATATTCATAACGCCAACACAAAAAGTAAGGGGCACCTTAGAGAAATCATTGAAATGTGTGCAAGGTTGCAAGACATTCAGAGGCAATGTCCAAGAGTAGTGTCACAACAACAAGGAAATGCGAGATGAACTAATTCAATAGAGCCTTCATCTGGGTCAGGGAAGAGGTTTGCAGGCAAAATTGAAAATAATGAGTCAAAACGGCCAAAGACAGATGGAAGGAAAATTTTTTTACAAGAATTTCAGGAGCGAGTATTTACTAAACTCAACATCCCTTATTCCGAAGTTTTAAAGGTAATAAAGAACAAGCCAGATTTTCAATGGCCGCGAACAAAAGAACAGCAACCTGAATATACCCAAAATTCTAAAGAGTATTGCGAATACCATTGTTATCGGGGACATTCGACCAACCGATACAGAAATCTAATCTCATTAGTGCAAAGGATGATTGACGCAGGGGAATTAAAGGAATTCATTCAATTACCTGATCCTTCATTAAGGCTTGATAAGGGGAAAGCTTCCAATATTCCTCACAACAACCAAACTATCGATATGATTTCTTTTTCTGAATCAAACCAACCTTCCATGAATGCAGCGATCAATGAGAAATTACGTAAAAGAGTCCTCAATCATGAAATCTTCAGAGTCATGGGAAGGGTTAATGAGTCATGGGAAGATTGGATGGCGTCCTCATTAACTTTTTCCGTAGCTAAGGTTGATCAAGAGGTAAAGATGCATAATGATCCATTACTGCTTACGTTACTAGTATCCGGATGGAACGTAAGGAAAATTCTTATGGATGGGGGCAGCTCGCTAAAAGTTATGTTTTATGATACTTTCCGAAAAATGGGATTGAAAGAAGATCAGTTGACCCCATCCCGTTATACAATTTACGAATTCAATGGTATGGCTTCAAAACCGAAGGGAGAAATTGAGCTAGATGTTATGGTAGGACCAATAAGTATCATGACAAAATTCAGTGTGGCGGAAGCTCCATCCCCGTACAATGCCATCATTGGGAGGCGATGGGTACATCAGTTGAAGGGAGTAGTTTCGACTTATCACCAGTACATGCGGTTCCCAACTCCACGAGGGGAAATGGAAATAAGAGGAGATCAAGATGAGGCCAAATCCTGCATTCTAGCAGAAATTCGAATGAATGAAGAGCGACAGCAGCAGCAGCAGAATAGCAAAAAAGAACACAAGATAAAGGCAAAAGAAGAAGCATTAAATCAATATATGATTCAAGTCGAGAGAAGAAATATCAATAATGAAATAGGAGAAGGAAGTAAGGAAAAAGAAAGTACATCAAGAGATGATTCAGGTAATTTTCCGGCATAGCAACCAAAGGGGACCCCTACATTTCTAGGAGTTCCCAAACTCACCTTTACCACGGTTGAGGAAACCAAAAATGTTAACAGAGGCACAAAAGAATTTCCCGAGTGGATAAAGATTGGAACGCTGATGGAGATGGAAAGAGAACAAAACTTGATCACACTACTCCGAGATTTTGTGGACATATTTGCGTGGAAGATGGAGGATATGCCAGGTATCGAACCAGATATTGTACACCACGAATTACACATACACTCTGAAGCAACACCTTTTCGGCAGCGCATACGGAAAGTGGCACCAGAATACCATGTATCAGTTGAAAAAGAATTAACAAAACTCATGGATGCGGGATTCATCCAAGAGGTGTGATACCCAACTTGGATCTCCAACATGGTAATCGTACCAAAAAAGAATGAAGGAGTAAAGATTTGTATCGACTTCACCAATTTGAATAAAGCCTGCCCAAAAGATAGCTATCCGTTCCCCAGCATTGATCAATTGGTAGATGCAGTTGAGGGACATGAAGCCTTGTCCTTTATGGATGGACAATCCGGATATAACCAAATAGCACTTGCGAAAGAAGATCAGGAGCACACTGCATTTTTTACTCCTCGAGGATTATATTGTTACACCAGAATGCCATTTGGATTGAGGAACGCTGGAGCAACATATCATCGGTCGGTTGACGCAATTTTTAAACCATGGATTGGACGTACCTTAGAAGTTTATGTGGATGACATGTTGGTAAAAAGTAAACTTTCAACAAATCATCTACAAGATTTGAAAAAAATATTTGAAGCGTTGCGGAAATACAGAATGAAAGTCAATCCAGAAAAGTGTGTTTTTGGGGTCACATCAGGAAAGTTTTTGGGATATTTGGTCACTAAGAAATGAATTGAAGTTGATCCCGCGAGAGGTCCAAGCAATAGTAGACATGCCATGTCCAAGGAACATTAAAGATGTACAGAAGTTGAATAGCTGTTTGGACGCACTAAGCAGGTTTATAGCAAGATCTTCGGAAAGGTGCAAACCCTTTTTTGATATTCTAAAAAAGAAAAATAAATTTTCGAGTGGAATGAGAGATGTGAGCAAGCTTTTCAAAATATCAAGGTTTATCTTGAAACGTTATCTGCTCTACAAAAGCCAAAATCTGAAGAAGTTCTAGCCTTATACATTGCGGCAACTGAGGATGCAGTAAGCGCGGTCTTAGTTCGAACCAACGAAAAGGAGGAGAAACATGTGTATTATATCAGTAAGACTTTGAATCCTGCAGAAAGAAATTATACAAAAATTGAATAATTGATCTTAGCTCTAGTTTTCGCTTCCCGAAAGTTACGCACGTATTTTCTGACGCATTACGTGAGAGTACCAAGCAAAGTACCATTGGAATCAGTACTAAAAAACGCAGGAAAAGTTGGAAGGATAGCAAAGTGGAATGCCCAGCTAGAACAATTCAACATATTATTCGAATTACAAACTACACAGAAGTCACAAGTTCTGGCTGACTTCCTTGTGGATTTCCCGGTGGAGGATGATTATAAAATCCAAGGTTCGCTCGGGTGTCAAATTTAAGTATGTTTCATTTTTTACCTTTTAATTTTTATTAATATGATTGTTTACTATTCTACGGTACTGAAATTCAAGGTTTTCTCGGAATTGAGGATGATGACCCGCAGGATGTCCTGAATTCTGCAAATTCCCAGAGATGGGAAGTATTTGTTGATGGATCCAGAAATAAAGATGGTGCGTGAATATAAATTACAATCACACAACCTACGGGGAATCGAATGGTGCATTCACTCCGGCTTAAGTTTGATGAGCATACAAACAATATAGTGGAATATGAAGCTGTGGTTCATGCCCTCAGACTCATTATTGAATTAGGGGTAAGTGATGTGCGACTCACAAGTGACTCACAATTAGTGATTTGACAAGTTGAATTAAAATACCAGGCACATGATGAAGATTGGGGAGGAGTATAAAAATCTTGTACAAAAACTGGCGCTCCAAGTTTTAAATATAACTTTTCGGCATCTATCCTGAAAAAAAACCGCCATGCTGATGCGTTGGCATATATATCTTCAATGATAAAGGATCCAAGCACATCATCCATAAAAATTGGGCGAATATATGAACCATCAGTTAAGTTAAGGACAATCCAAAATGTGGGAGAAGAAATTGATGAAGATATTGAAGATAAAGCTATCCAAGATTATCCCGACTTCCCACGAGAAACAGAAGATAATATGATTGAAGAAGATTGGAGAGTCTCAATCCATCAATATCTACGAGATGAGTGTTACCCCCGAATTCTAAAGAATCAAGAAAAGTGCAGCTGAAGTCTATAAATTACCATCTTCGGGATGGAATTTTATACCGCAAGTTCTTTTTAGGACCGTTACTTCGATTTTTATCACAAAGAGAAGGACTTCGGATTCTCAAGGATATACATTATGAATATGCGGGAAATCATAGTGGAAGGCGATCACTAGCATTAAAAGCAAAAATACAAGGGTATTATTGGCCATTCATGCATAAGGATGCAAAAAATATGGTGAAAAGATGTGAAGAATGTCAGCGTTATGCGAGAAAAATAAAGGCTCCCGCAACAGAACTTAATTCGGTGCTTAGCCCATGGCCGTTTGCAAAATGGGGAATAGACATTGTTGGACCGTTGGTAGAAGGTACTAAAAAGAGAAAATATTTGATCGTAGCTACAGATTGTTTTACTAAATGGGTTGAGGCCAAAGCTCTTGCACGAATCAAAGATACAAATATCTTTAAGTTCTTGTTTGAAAATATAATTTGCAGATTCGGGATCCCGGCAGCCATAGTTTCTGGTAATGGGAAACAGTTTCAAGGGAAAAATATAGATATGCTTTTCGAAGCATTCAATATACAGAAGAATAAATCAGTTCCATTTTATCCGCAAAGTAATGGACAGGCCGAGGCAACAAATAAGACAATCGCTACGAATCTAAAGAAAACACTTGATGGACATCACAAGCGGTGGTGCGAATAGCTTCATAATACACTTTGGGCATATCGTAAAACAAGGAGGGAGTCCACTGGAGAGTCACCACTCCTTCTTACCTATGGGACGAAAGCAGTCATACCCACGGAAGTCATTCTACCTACAACAAAAACAGAAGCATGGGAGAAAAATTTGAACACAGATTTAATGCTTGAAAAGTTGGATGATTTAGAAGAAAAGAGGGAGGTTACGCTTCAAAAAATGGATAATTACCAAGAGAATATAATAAAAAGGTAAAGTCACGGAATTTCGTAGAGGGACAATATGTTCTGCGGCAAATCCCGGAGTACCAGAGAGATAGGAAAACAGGAAAATTTGCGCCAACATGGGGAGAACCTTATATTATACAAGGACTTGCGGGACAAGGGTCATATTATTTACGAAACATGGATGGGAATATTTTACAGCACCCTTGGAACGCACAATACCTCAAAAATATTATCCTTAATCAATAATACAATTTCGCAGTGGATTGCATTCATAATAGGTAAAGCATATCAAATGCACTTTCTCTTGAAAATCCAAATAATAGAGATGCCTAACATGGAAGTGATTACTGTATCAGGTATTTTTCATTTTGGGAAAAGCTTACGATCAGCAATACAATCTTACATCAAATTAGTTTCATATTAGGTAAAGCTATAAGCATAACCTCTCAAAGAAAGTCCATGTCTATGAGTGCATGATTCTTGGATATTTCGCTAAAAGGGGTACCTAACATGATATTTAATTGTTGTAATTCTCCATTTCAGGGGACTCTTGGGACCTCACTCTAATTTTCTTTTGGCCAAAGAGAAGTTAAATGCATATTACTCCCATAATATGACTCAAGGTATGAAAATTCCCGACAATCAAATAAATTACACTCATATCATGAACTAATGATCAATATATATATTCAAAGTATGTTTTGCAGGCATAATATCATAAAGATAAAGGGGAAGTACAACTATAAATAAAGGAAAGTGGGATGATAGCAACAATATCATCAAAATGAGAAAAACATTCTACAAAAGAAGCTAAGGAGAGGGAGGAGTGCCTTTGAAGGAAGGAACTTCCAGAACTTTTACACGACTGTAAATTGTTTTAAATCCATCAGCTTGTACTCGATCAAAAGTGTTATTGATCGCTTGAGCAATTTTAGCTGTAACATCTTTTTTCATCCATAATACAAAAGCCTATCCTTCTTCAACTTCCGATTTAAGTCTATTTACTTCATTTATATAGTTATGAACCTTTACTCTTTCAGCATCTAGACTTCCAGCAAGGCGCTCATTCTTTGAAACTTCTGCTTTAAATTTATCTTCGGTCTCCAACATTTTAGAAGATAGAAGCTCAAGGCGAGCCTGTGCTTCATTATCTCTAGTAGAGGCGTTTTCTAAAAGAGTTTGCATTTCTTTAACCTTTGAGGAGGTTTTATCAAGCTGCTTGTTAAGAATATCAATTCTGGAATTTTCCACACCAAGCTCACCCTCAGCTTTCGCGGCCCTTGCGGTCGCTTCATCAAATTTGTTTTCAAAATCTAGAATTAAAGCATAGAGTTAAACAATGTGGAAATAGAAGCAAACCAAAAATATGTAGCAAACAAAGTACCTCCAGCGAGGGATTTGAACTTTGCCTCTTTATGGACCATAAGTACCGATAACTTCTCAAACCGAGACTCTAATCTATTGCGCCTCCATTTCATTAAATCATAGCTATTAATAAGATCATTAAATCTTGCTTCGCTATATGCGATCTTATTATTAACTCTTGATACATGACTTTTCAATTGAGAAATTCTACACCGCATCTTAGACAAGACTTCTGGATCCCCTGCTGATTTCAGGGAATAATTCAGAATGCAAGAAAGATTTATTTAAAGAATATGATAAAAAATAAGAAATTTAAACCTTGGTTACGAAGATCAGATAGATGTTGACGAAGGATGTCATTTTCCCGTTGTAGATCCGAAGCTCTATTATTCCTTTCTTTATATTGAGTTTCCATCATTATGGACCAACCTTTGTAGAATTTATACATAGTGTATAAAGCATTATGACTCTGTGCAAGCTCTAAAACCAAAACATAAGTAAAATAAAAATAGAGAAGGACAAAAAGAATAAATATAATAAAATTACCTGTGTAAGCGCTTGCTGCGGGAATGCATAGTGTTGTCCCTCTGCGAGAGCAAGAGTATTTCATAGAGAAGAAGGAGGATTCATGGAGAAGGGTGGATCATCAGTATCATCAAACCAAGCGTCCCTAGCATCTTCAAATGCAACAGTTCCCATGGATCGTCGCAGTTGAGAAACTGCAACACTGTCAGACTTCACAGGCATTGGAGTACAGGAAACTGACACAAGTTCTTTAAAAATAAACCATTGAAAGGCTTCATTTTCATCCCCTAAAAGAGTTGAATCATCTGCGATCCCCTTGCCTTTATCAGTGTGAGGGATTCTTATGTTTGGTTCCGAAGAGTCTGTAGCTTGAATGTCTGAAGACATAACCAATCCCGTAACAGAAGCATTGGCAGCGGGACAAGAAGAAGTTATTACCATAAAACTTACGGGAATGGCCTCCTCAGCATGAATACCCGAAGGTTCATTCAATCCCGTAACAACAGTGTTGGTATCTGGATTGCAAGAAATCACTGCTGTAGTGTTTACGGGAATGTTTCCCGCAACAGATGCCCCGAAGGTTCACATAATCCCGCAACTAGAGAAATACCATCGGCAATTGTATCATCCCGATGAAGATAATCCGGAATTCCAACAGCACCACTTGCATTGATGGGATCTTCTTCTACAATATGATCCATCTCTTCAGCTACTTCATCTCCATATGAAATCACCTCAATAGAAAAATCAACAGGAAGAGGAGAAAGTTGTTGATAAAAGCTGGAAGCAGCAATGTTATCAATTGCAGGATTGACAATAGCTTCAGGAGACCCTTCCACAACACCCACTGCCGAAGTTTCTTCTATAAAATTAACTGAAATGGTGGGTTCGGGATTCGATATTTGAGGAATGACCTCTTCTTCCTCTAAGATGACGTTGGCAAAGCTCCCACCCCTTTTTATAGTACGGCGACGAAGAGGGAAGTCTTCAACTTCGCTCTCTTCTTCATCAGAGGGGGTACGAGATACCCTCTTGGCCTTTTTCTTGCTCTTCGTTGCGGAAGCCTCAGCTTTACACTTTCTACTAGCGTCACCTCTTTGAACATTTTCATTTATCCACAACATAGGCAGCGGCTCAACATACAGCACAAGAGTTAACTCATCTTGTGGCTCAAGTGGAGGTTCAACCTACGGAAATGAAAAATGAAGGAGGATATTATACTTCAAAGGAAAATGGTAATACAAAAGAAGTAAAAACAAACTACATGTACCTCGTAATCATGCTTGAAACCAGATAAGTTTAATTTCCAAGGACAGTAACCAGGAAAACGATTGAGAACATCTCGAACCATATCATCTGGAAGAGACCCAAATATCCAGGGACCTTCGATCACTAAGGGAGTACGGTACCATCTATCATCATGATCTAACCGAATTTTTTCTTTCAGAGGGGTATTAGTATTTGCGATACACTTTATTCTGGCATTATCTATTTCATGAAGTAAGCGGTATCCCGAACCAGCTCTCCGACCAGGACTAACGCTCCACTTTTACATAGTTCTTCAAGGCATAGCTATCTGAATAAGTGGCATGAAAATTCTCGACCGTATAGAAATGCTGCTCTGCGGGATCAGGTACGTAGCATGTAAAATGAGTTAACCCTTGACTACGAAGATTACACTCATCCAACATACGCCACCAATTTCCAGTATATTGAACGATGGAACGAGCACGACCGTATGGAGATTCGCTACGGGATGTAAGAACTTCAAATTGAAAGGGACTCTCATGACGATACAGAGGAAGACGAAGCCCTGCTTCTAATGCTCCCGCTGAAATCAGTAATCTATTGCTAGAATAATTAAACTTTTTTACCATGTCCAAGGAAATTGCATCTGAACCTTGATCATAGAAAGAAACTTTGAATCCTTCAAGACGATGTCTCTCCTTAAAATCATCAAGATTCACGGATCTGAAGCTATAGAATACATTATCTCGTTTCTTCTTGGGAGCAGGATTGATAGCGGGAGAAGGAACGTTTGCTGGCCGAGAAGGCTCGGCGCGAGAACTGATAGGCCTGATGGAAACAGGAGGACGCCTTGATACGGGATAACGAGATGATTTCCTGCTTGATTGATGATCACGATGAGAAGAACCACCAGGTGCTCTGGCTGTTGATCTATCATCCATGATAAGATTTTTATCTACACAAAAAAAAACAGAGTAAAGATATCAACAAAATTAGTTGATCAGGGAAAAGAAAAGAAAATAACACGGGTAAAACGATTAACAACGTAGCAATCATCATTGTCAATCGATCCAGCAAATACTAAACAGACAACCGTCAATACCCTTAATAATTAATCCCAAAAGAAATCAAGCACAAACATATATGAACAAATAAAGTACAAAAAGAAAAAGGATTACTCACAGAAAAATGGAAGAAAGAAGAATCTGTTGATTAAAAGGAGTGCAAACTTGATCCGGATGAAAGATGAAATCCAAAAACACTGGAGTCTAAAGTGAATAAAGAAACATTGAAGAGTCTTTGAAAAGTTTAAGGAAAGAGAAGCTCTGCAACTTTAAGAGGAAGAAAAACAAAGGAACGATGGAGAATCTTTGAAAAGTTTAAAGAAAGAGAAGCTCTGCAACTTTAAGAGAAAGAAAACAAAAGATGTAAAGAGTAAAGTAATAAAGGCAATTGATATTAAACGGATCGAAGCTGACGAACCGTCGAAGACTGAAAAGAGATACACTTTTTCAGGGATTTGATTTTCTCGGAAAAACAACAACTGACAGAAACGTGCTAATGGGAGTTATTACAGGCGTGGGAGGAAGAAAAGTAATGATTATTCTTCTTTTTCCAAGAATTGATATCAACCGTCAGATTCGAAGAAAAAAAAAGAAAAATGGGTAAATTGTGAGAGAATAAATCTCGATTGACACGTGTCCAGGAATTATTAAAGGAGTAATGAATTAAAGTTCAAAGAGAAGCACCCGAACAAAACCTTATAAAGGAATTCTGAAAAGTCGACAGATATAAAGTCTAACATAATTGCTGCATGAGAAAAACGTAGGTTACGGGAAAGTAACAGCATTAAATGCATATGTTGCGGGAAAGTACAGAGCTCTGATTAAAAAAAATAACATTAACTGCATGATTGACACCAGGGTGCGGGAAGAGTGTGACTCATTAAAGTGTAATGATGAATATTGACCTGAGAAACGCGTGTCGACTCTACAAGTTACGGGACAAAAAGGACTAAAGCATGACGATTCACTGATAAGAAGCTGCGTGTCAGACATGCTATAATCCTAATCCGAAAGTAATAATAAAATATAAGACTGGAGAAAAACTACGGGACAATAAATGCAAGACGAAGGAAGACTACGGGACCAGACCGTAGGAAAGCTACGGGATGATAAGTAATACACTAAGAAAGACTTGCGGGATTACATAACTTATCAAAGATAGATAGGAATGAACAGGTGGCGAAGTTAATTAGCGGTACCCCTTGAATTGGTTATAAATACCAGAATCATGAACAAGAAAAGGGGTTGGAAAATCAGAAGAGAAAAACGTAGAGAAGGCGTTAAAGAAGACTAAAGAGCTTAGGTATGATACATACGAGATTTTCTGATTCTAATTAGAGTAGTAGATTTTAATTATGATTTATTGGTTAGAAAATGTATCTTTTATCCAAATTTCTATATTTCTTCTTCTATTGTATTGATAAAATTTTGATCATATTTATACATCTAATCATTTTATTAGTGGATGTACACAATTAAATTATAGAACCACTATAATTTTTGTATCATCTTGTTATTATAGTGATTGTCTTTCATTCTTTATATTTTTTATTATGCATCGATTCATCTTAGTTATCGTATTATTGTCATCTTTAAGTAATTTTGGTTGTGCCACCACTTCCTTTGTATGTTTGGTGATCACAGGTATCGTCAAATGTAGTTTCTAGCAAAGATTTTAAAGAGATAACTTGTTCTATAGCTTGTGATTTGTTCCAAGAAGGGCGTCTCATACCTGAGGAATACATGTACGGACAAAAAAAGAACAACTGACATGTGTTAGTAATTATTCTTCTTCTTTTCCTGAAATTTAGGTTCAAAAAATATAAAATAATCCGAAAATAAATAAAATATAAAATGAGGGGGACCTTTTTTTCTATGAGATATCTCCGACAATCTTCACGAGTCAGTTGTGAAATATCATCTTCAGTTAGTTGTTGTAAGGGTTTATCGAGTGTTGATCGGATAAGTGTTGTTTCTCCCGGTTTCATTTCCTCAGATTCCGGCTGTATTTTACCCGGATAAACTTTTGAGAGAGAATACTAAAGAGTAGAGTAGAGAGAATAAGAATGAAAATGAGAAGATCGACTAAATTTTGCTGATGGTTTCTCTCTCTCGAGAAAATTTTGACCTTTATCTTTTAGTGGGTGAAGATGGGAGACAGTGAGGGTGAATTTTTTTCTTCTTCTTTATTCTTTCAGATTTTGCAAAGCCGTGATTTCTCAGTTTAGTTGGGGTTTTATCTAATTTAGGTGCACCCCATGCTGCCACGTAACTTGAACGTCTCGTTTTATGCTAAGTTACTTGTAAACCCTTGTTGCATTTACAGACATTGTGCAGTCTAGTAAGTTCGGTTCATGAGTTTTAAAGTTTAAACCCATGTGAGTAGAAAATGTTTGAGAATTTAAACCCATGTGAGTAGAAAATGTTTGAGAAACGACTTTTATGTTATGTTAAAGCTTGTGAAATTATAAAAATCAAAACTGAAAGAATCTCGAAGAAATAATAGAGTTTTTATTAATGAACAATTCTATTACAACAATTGTTAGACAGAAAACTATTTAAAGGAAAATAATACTTATGCTTTCTCACACACGTGTTTTATATAGACATAGAGATTATTCTTTCAGTTCCCCTTAAGTTGATAGTGTTGAGAACTCATCAATTAGGTAGTTAAAGAGAGAAACATGGAATGAACAAGCCCTTTGGTGAAGACATTTGTTATCTGTTCTGCTGAGGGTATGTAGCACAATCGAATGAAAGATGAGTTAATAAGTTCTCTTATAAAGTTATAGCCATCAATCTCCACATTCTTAGTTCTAGCATGAAAAATAGGATTATTTGCTAGACTATCAGCAAATATGTTATCATAATAGATTGTAAAAGGTTCTTTGAGTGATATACTTAGCTCATTCAACTGAAAAGAGATCCAAACCGCCTCAGTTGCAGTTACTTCCAAAGATTTGTACTCAGCTTCAACTGATGATTTTGAGTCTTGCCTGCTTCCAGCATTTCAAAGCCAGATCGGAGAATGTATTATCTACATTTATAAACAAATTTCAGTATGACAATGTTTTGGAATTGATCAAAGGGAAGTTCAAGTGTTTTTTGGATGAATGTGGGGTTGTATACAGGGTATCATGTTCTCATTTGCATCAACAAAATGATTTGGCTAAGCGCAAACATAGGCATATTACAGAAATGGGGAACATCCAAGCTTTTCAAGCATATCTGCGTAAGGCGTTCTGGTATTATTCATTCTTGACTGTTACTTACATCATCAACAGATTACCAGATCTGAATAAAAATTATTAGAGATTTTAAGAGTTTGTAAAGATCAGATAGTAGAGATTTTAAGTGTTTGTAGTTGCAGCAAAATTTTTTGAGTATTGTAGGATCGAAATGATGAAAAAATTAAAATCTTTCTTTAGAAATTTTATTCTATGAAATAATCTTGAAGAAATAGTAGAGTTTTTATTAATGAATTCTTAGCTTACACAAAAAAAGAATGAAAACTTATAAGGTAAAGTTAGTAACAGAATTGAGACAACAATTCTATTACAACAGTTGTTAGACAGAAAATTGTTTAAAGGAAAACAACACTCACGTCACACCTCACACACACACACAACACATCTTACACCACACGCAACACATGTGCTTTTATACAGATATAGAGACTACTTCTTACAAAAACCATTATAGAAACCAAAACCATTATATAAAACCTTATACATCTATGTTCCTATTCATATTTTATTCTATAGGATTCCTAATCCTAGTTTCATAAAAACCAATTTTATCAACATTCTCAGGAAATTTTAACATCATGATTTCAACTTAACCCGTATCCGGAATACCTCCACATTCACCAAAGTTAAAGAGAAACACATCCCCACCAAATATTTAAAGAGTTTTCAACCAAATTATCAACAAATCCTCCCAAAATATCAACAAAAATTCCCAAAGTTTACCAGTTTTGTTTGTAACACACAACACACGTTACACTTGTACTCATTTCCTCCCATATGAGTTATACCTAAAGGTCCACCAGGAAGAGCAGGTTCCAAAATCATGACCCTTTCTCCATTTGGAGTAAGATTAAGAATAGGATATCCTGGAATAGGTGCATTAAACAGGTTAGACTCTTCAGGCTCAATGATCTCAACACCGTCCAAATAATCATTAATGAAGTGGTGACATAAAAAATTACGATATTGATTCATTATAACTTGTTCTCTTCATTGTATGTGATCTCAACCTCATTTGCGTGTGACACATCATATACCATGTCCCAATCAGAAAAATAATCCTCATCATTCAATATCTCTAGTACTTCGATCATAACCAGCACCATGATGGTCGACATATAAAATAGTAGACATTGGATAAAAACTATTGATATAAGTTTTAATTTTATACCAATCTTCAATTTTCGAAGTGATTTTGATCAGATTATTGAGGCTAGGAAGATGGAACAAGGTTGCAAAGTATAAAGAGATTATTAACATATGTGGTAGAAGGATAAAAACTTTTTATCTCTCATTTCTTCTAATAAACCTATTAACTTCACTTGGGAAACGGTGCAACGCTTCATTGCGTTGGGGGATAATAATTACACCCACAAGTTATCCAAATACTTTACTCTCACTAGGCATCATACCCTAGGGATAAGAAATATCGCTTCACTACTGTTGGACGTAAAGCAAAGATAGCAACCCTCTCTGGCTATCTTAAGTGCTATAATTACTTTGATGTGATGGTAAGTGAGGTAATTTTTTTCATCCCAACAATTGGGTTGATCTGGCCCAGCATAACCAAATTACTCACAATAGATTGAATGACACAATGTAAACTTGGATTATAATTTTATTTTATTTTAAAAAACATTTGCACCACACGAGCTGTACCAATCCTATATGGAACTTCCTAGTCAAAATTGTTACCATGCATATAGAATTATTATTTTGTATGTGCTATTTTTATGTCAATGCAGGTACGTCCAACAATACTGTTATCTCCTTCCCCTAAAGACAAAAGCAACATCAACATCTCTTATAGAGGGCATGGTACTCTATTAGCTGCTTGGAACTTCTTCATTAGTAATTTGATTTTCACTGTCCCCGAGCATATGAAATACACAAAATGTTCTAATATTGGCCAACCCGTGACTAAGTTTCAAATTAAAGGTTTCTTAGTTGGGGTTTCTCTGATCAAACAACACTTTCTCATACTTTTTTGTTGGAACACTTTCATGGTCTCTTTCTCAAACTAGGTTAACACTTCTGTTGATAATTTATCTACACAAATGAGTAACTCTCTAAACATCCCTGAAGAAGATCTCTTCCCGAATGTTTTTATGAACCAAGACAATATTAAATCCAAGAAGAATCTGGGATGGAGATGGCCATTCATTTGAAGGATTTGTAGCAATACCTTTTTTGAAACTAACAGAATTAACAGATTCATAAATGAGAACTGGGAAATGCAAAGTAGATTTGAAGTCGACCAAGAGAACAGAAAAAGAAATTTATACGTTATTAACTGATAAAGAAGAATACAGAATCCTAAGACGTGGATGAACTAGAGGGGTGTTTGAAAAGCTCATTGTGTTGGCGGAAGTACTAGCTGTGGGTCCTGAGATAATAAATGAAGAACTTTTCTCAAAAATGATGATTTAGTTGCTGATTGAAAAAATTTCATGACATATAATATTTGATATCAGAGGAACTTTCTCAAAAATAATGAACTACCAAAATTACGAGTTCATTCTATAAAATGAACTGATATAGTTAACTACCAATATTACGAGTTGATTCTACAAAATGAACTACTAGAAATGAACTACCAATATTTAGGAATTCATTCTACAAATTGAACTGCTATAATGAACTACCAATATCACGAGTTCATTCTACAAAATGAAATACTAGAAACCAATTACTAATATGACGAGTTCATTCTACAAAATGAACAACTATAAATGAACTACCATACTCTATAATGGTGTTCATTCTTGTATATGAACTACCATTACCAATATCACGAAGATTAAAGCTTTAAAAAATATTACAATTGATACTCGTTGTATAGATCTCGTCGAGAGCTTTCTTAATATACAAGATTTGTTAATTTTCGACTTATGGTTTGAGAGGTATTTAATTTTTAATTTTTTTTCCTCCAGTTTATGAAGAGAGAAAATGTTATTTTAGTCATTTTAACATTTTCAAACAAATAAGGACCAAACTAAATTCGTTTGTTATCGGTGGACCAAATTAACTTGAGACTACCTAAAATATGACCAAACTGAAATTTTCCTTTTATTTTATCCCCCTTGTGGGTGATGTTGACATAATTATCTAGTTTGGAAACTTCGGAGGGAACCAGCTACTAGACGGTTCGATTAGTCTTTCGCCCCTATACCCAAGTCAGACGAACGATTTGCACGTCAGTATCGCTGCGAGCCTCCACCAGAGTTTCCTCTGGCTTCGCCCCGCTCAGGCATAGTTCACCATCTTTCGGGTCCCGACAGGTATGCTCTCACTCGAACCCTTCACAGAAGATCTAGGTCGGTCGGTGGTGCAACCCACAAGGGGATCCCGCCAGTCAGCTTCCTTGCGCCTTACGGGTTTTACTCGCCCGTGGACTCGCACACATGTCAGACTCCTTGGTCCGTGTTTCAAGACGGGACGAATGGGGAACCCACAGGCCGACGCCGGGAGCTTATATCCAAGATCTTCTTATTTTATTATCATTATTTAATGTATTACAAAATAAATATATAATATAATTATATTTTGAGATTTGAGATATATGGTAACAATGTAGATCTCCAACTTATTTGTGAAAAATGATATATCTAGCATTCTTAATATAAAAAGTATGGCTCTTAATGATAAGTACCTAGATGTTTCACTTTTACTTCAGAAAGATAAGTATTAGTCTTTTACAGGGTTGATAGACAATTTCCAAGGTAGACTGGTAACTTGGAAATCCAAATTTTTGAACCAAGCTGAAAGAACTATTCTAACTCAGTCTGTCTTATGATCCTTGGCGTCTCATCAAATGACTATTTTCCCTATGCCTAAAAAAATAATTGATAAATGAACTTTTGCTGGAACAAGAAGCCTAACCAAAAAGGTATTTATTTTAGAAGATGGACGAAAAATTGCTCAATCTAAACATTTAGGAGGAATGGGTATTAAGTAGTCTGCTATTTTAAATGAAGCTCTTCTGGAAAAATTAGCTTGGAGATTGGTGACTAGTCCGGATGCTTTATGGGATAGAATTATGCAATGTAAGTACTTTCCTAACTCTAATGTTTTGCATGAATCTTGCTCCAAAGCTGGGTCTTGGGTGTGGAAGGGTATTATGAAAGTATTAGAGGTAGTGAAAAAACATAGTTGTTGGGAAATTGGGAATGAAAATACATGGAAGGACAGGTTGATACCTGAAAAAGATTTTAATTTTTCTAGCAGATCTGTCTCTAGCAATATGCAGTTTGTAAATCAGCTCATTAATGTTGACACTAAACAATGGGACGTCAATACTATAAAAGTTCTCTTTGATACTCAGATAGTTGAGGACATTATGAGGATTAGAATTCCTCAAAATGGGACAAACAAATTTGAGACGAGAACTAGTAGGAATAAGACATTTTCTGTTAAATCGGTTTATCATAGTATTCTTCAAGACAAGAATGGTTTAGTGTCCAGTAACCTCAATTGGAAGAAATTATGGAAAAACAAACTTCCTCCTAAAATATTACATTTTATTTGGAAGTGTATTCAGGATTGTCTTCCAACAAGAGATAGGATTTCTAAAATATATTAGTAACTGCTATAGGGTCTTTCCTTTTTGTAATACTGATTTGAGAACTTGCAACATTTGTTCTATGAGTGTGAGTTTTCTAAAAGAATTTGGTTAGTTGCTGACCCTGTACTTGCTGATAGTATGAATGGTGTTGTTATCTTGGATTGGTTGAAAATAAATTTTTTAAGTAGTGTTACTGGAAATATGGTTGGAATAGTAAGGAATGAAGAAAAAGCTGTCATTGTGTTCTGGCATATATATATGGAAAGTTCGGTGTGCTATGATTTTTGATGATATGCAGGTTAATGCAGTAGTTCTAGCTAGAATGATTGATAAACAATATACAGATTGGATGTACTCTTTAACTAGAGTTGATACATCAACTCTAACTATGAACACTACAAACTGTAGATGGAATCTTCCAGAAATAGGCTTTGTTAAACTGAATTTTGATGCATCATTCTATGATATTACTGGGAAAACTGGGTTTGGACTAATATGTCGTAATGAAACATGAAGTTTTAGTGGAGCATGATGCATCCCAACATCAACAATAGATCCGGAGCAAGCTGAGGCGTTAGCCCTGTTAGCAGCTCTTCAATGGGAAAGGAAGAAAGGATATAGACGGATTGAAGTGGAAGGAGACTGCAAAAATATGGTTAGCGCTGTTAATGGACGAATTCTTTTGAATTCATAATAACATTATTGAATATTGTCTTCATTTATTAAAACAATTTGATTCTTGGAAGTGGATTTATACACCTAGAAAAACGAATAATGTTGCACACTTGTTAGCAAGTCATGTTGTTAATCTTGTAGTTAAAGAAGATTGGTATGTAAACTTCCCACAGTGGCTAGAAGTTTACATACAATCATACTTGTTAGACTCTTAAATTTTGAATGAAAGTTTTCTTTTCGTATTAAAAAAAAATCCATCCATAACCACCACACGTAGAGATTAATTCTCAAAACATCATTAGGAGCTCCTCTCATAATATTAGACAGACAAAAATGTCACCATAGGAGCCGTTGTCAGACTGAAGCTAATTTTTAATGCACCTATAAAAACATAAAAATATGATAATTAATATAAAATTAAGAATTATCAATATATAAAATTAGGACTAAATAAGACTTAAAAATATGTCTATTAACAACCTAGTCGTAAACCTTATGGCTATAAAATAAAAGTAAAAATTTACGGATAAAATTCCTAGCCGTATGATAAACTCTATGAAAATATTGGATTTCAAAGTCACTTACGACTAGGTTTGTTTGGAAAGACCTAGCCGTAAGTTGAATACACTAAAATCCACTGGTGTTTTTCTCAAGGGACGGTTAGTTTTAAAAAAAAAAACTAGTCGTTGGGTCTTTTATCTCTATAAAAGGAACTCTTCTCTTAATAAACAATTTGCCCCAAACTTTTCAAATTGTTTCTCATTCCTTCTCCATCTAAAAAAAAACATGGTTACTCCATGTACTACTGAAGAAGATGTTTCCATTGTTAGAGTGTGGGTGTCGATCACAAGTCATGATGAAGATCCTCATATTAACTTATATCAAACCTTTGATTCTTTTTGGAACCTTCTTTTTGGAACCTTATATTTATCGTCTTTGTGGCGTTAGACTGTAATCGAAATGGAAGATCATTCAAACTCATTAAAAAAAGATTTTATAAGCTCATGAAGGAGATGGTTAATTTTCAAGAACAATTACCGACGTTAGGGAAGTTCATCCTACATGGTCCATTTGGAGATGAATAAATATCTTAATAAGTTATTAATCAAATATGGTTTGAAAAATACTAACTTATTATTCATTTGTTTTTTCCAGAAATATCTGGCTCGTGCCTGATATGAGCTTTTCCATGGAATTTTTTTTAATCATGATGAACGCTATCAAGTATTGAAATACTTTTGCTCGGGTTTTTACCAAAATTAACTATTTAAGTGCAATGTTATAAGTTGTTATAATGTACTTTAATGGGATGTAATGTGGGTTAACTATGTAATGGGTTATAATGTGGTTTAATGAATGTAATTTCTTTTTACATTTCAAGTCCAAATCTATTTCAAACCTTTGAAGTTCGAAATTCCATAATTACTTATGACTAGGTTTGGACGTTATCGACCTAGCCATAATTACTCTAAATTTTCCAATTTTAAATGCACTTATGATTAGTGTTGGACACTATCGACCATTCCATAAATTTATGAAATTTCAAATTTCACTCGTGTTTCCATCTACGACTAAGTAGACAATGCCTAGCCGCAAGTGATTCGGGAATTGGATTAATGAATTTGATATATAGTTAGGCAAGTAATTGGTTTTTTAATCTACAACTAGATAGACAATTATTTTCTTTTTTCTTTTTAAAAAATCTGAACTTGATTGGTTATAGCTAAGTATTAGTAATTAAATGGGAAATGAATTTGATATATAGTTAATGTTTGAAAACTAAAACTTATTTATTTTTATTTTTGTTTTTAAGGAAAAAAATTTAAATACAAAAATATTAATATAACAGTTGATTTTATAACAAATATAATTAATAGTTCAGACGGAAAAATTAACTTTTAATCCAACAGTCTAATTTTGATCTTTGAAAATTAATGGCTAAATTTTATAATTAAATTAATTTTCTATCCAACAGTTTCATCTTGATCTTAGGAAATCTAATGATTGAATTTCATAATCAATAAAAACTAATCTGATTTAAAAAAAAAAAAGGAGGGATTAACATCACCATTCCATCTTAATTTTTTGAGAATGGCGGAAACAGTGATGATCTTCATGTTCTTGATCCATCTTAATTATTTGAGAATGGCAGGAACAAGTAGTCTCCATGCTCTTGATCCATGGCGGAAACAATGATGGTCTTCACGAAGACAAATATTTCCACCACCTTCCCATCTTAATATTACCACCACCATCCCATCTTAATGGTTCGAGAATGTTCAAATTTTCTCTAATGTTAAGAGGAGATGATCGAAGGACAAAAATTGAGTATTATCACCATCATCTCATCTTATTGGATTCAGTATGAAAATCATGCGTTGGATTGATCAAAAAATATACTCAAAATTATGCCCAACTAATTCCTCCAAAATTATGTCTCCTCCAATACAATAGATACGAAAATATGCTTTGTTAAGACACTACCATGATTCACGGATCATCCGACGAAAATACTCTGTAAAAGAACTTCATCATTTTTATTTTTTATTTACAGGAGACGGATCTGCATCCATCTAAAGACTAACAATGGCGCAACGTTGCGCTGGTTCAGAAACAAATTCAAATCATAACATGTCTTGCAAATGTAGTAATCTGCAGTAGTTGATGTTCATGACTACAAAGCTAGAAAACCAAAAATGAAGAAAACATGAATATATTTAAGAATGAAAGGGAGCTTCTAACTATCAGCAGCTCTGAATAGAGTGAGCAAAGAGAGGAAGAGATTGACAACGTCCAAGTATAGTGAGACAGACGCCCAGATGTACTCATCATAAGAGTAACGCTTAATCAGGTTGTCGGTATCATAAATGATATATCCACAGAATACTAGTGAAGCGAGACCCCCATAAATCATCAAGGATATCCTCCCTAATGGAAAAAATATCTGCAGAATAAAGAACATGTACAACGAAGAACATCAGCAACCCAGCTTAGGAATACCAAGTATAATGAACATTCACACATAAACGCTATGAAAGAAACAAATAAATAAAGAAAAACAATTAAGCAAAGATACTGTACAAACCTGAACTATAGAAAACACCATCAGAACCATGATGGAACCAAACAGGAAAGGCCCAAGGAAATTGAAATCGTAGCCTCTCTTAGCCGCCCAAAATGTGTACATGGTTAAGCTTACAACCACCACTGCTGTTAATATTGCAGCCTCCAGAATAATCTTCCCTGTTCAAATATATAATCACTAGAACTTTTCAGTACATAACTCGAAGTCTGAAACAACAAAACCCCTACATCACGCTGTCTCTTTCACAATTAACACCAGGAAATACTAATCTAACAACGAAATGCATCCCATAACCTTTCTGACCCATCTCATGCCTACGATGAAGTAAAACAATAATAACCTATTGACGACAGCCTTCGAAGATCAATAGTTTATCAACTACCAACTAAATACCTACAGAGAACTACAAGACCTACCCAAGTCTCTAAGGTCAATCCTTCCAGCCAACTAGGACACCGGCATCTTTTCCCTAGACCCATCAGTGAATGTTTGCAAACACTACACTGAAACTATCATGCCCTAACCACGTCAAAAGCAGGCTGTTTAAGTGGCAGTGTCACACTTAGAACCAGCCAAAAAAGCTATCGAGTTGTCGCTGCACCTAAACTCCTAAATACAGTTATCTCATAAGAATTTTACCCTAAACACTTCCCATCCTACACTTCCTAATTGCAGTTATCCCATCTTTTGTGAATTTTACCCTAAACTCCTTCACTAACTTCAGTTGTTAATAACCAACCTCCAATCACCTAAACAATCATAGATAAATCTGCCAAAGAATCCTAAAACAAATGATTTCCCTACTAAAAGAGCCAAGTCACATTCTAGCTCCCAAGTTGCCTAAGACCCTTCACAAAATGGGCTGATAAATTACACACATTGATAATTTAATATTGCCAAACTAACTTCTCTATGACAAGTTATGAGATAACCCATACATCAAGTAAAGAACTGCATCAACAAAAATTGAGAATGCTTGCTCATGTCATAACTTTACAACGGACAGACAACAACTCCATATATTAAAGCAGTACCCCCCTTCCAACAAGAAACCTATCAAACTTCTCAACTCATGCTGAAAACTGGAGTCAAACTTCTTACCTTTTGTGAAAGCACAAGTTAATCCAACAGCCATGGCAATTGCAACCGTAAAGATACCAAGAAGTATAAGATTCACTGGATGCTTCTGGTAATAGTATGATAGAGGACATAACACTGCATATTTTTCGCACAAAATCATCAGACTCGAGAACAATCAAACATTAACTCAACCATTTAAAAATAAATAAATCCCTAAATATGAAATTACTGGAACTTACCTATAAAGGGAGTGATGATGATAACAATGTAAAGTGCAAAACCAGGACTAGTTGAAACAAAGAAATGAGAAACCGGGTGAACAAAAACAACAACAGATGCAATTGCTACTGTGAGAAGCAATTGTAATGATAAGATTAGATAGATTTTTCTAATGAATGCCCATCTTAGTTCAGGTCTTTCTAACATCATTGGATATAATGGTCGAGCCGCCCCTGATTCAAGATCTCCAGTTTTTCCATACGGCTGATTCCACATCTTCGCTGACTAAACAAGTATGAGATTTGAGAAAGATTAGGCGTCTGTGTGCAATTTTAAATGACCAAGGAATTGGGGAATTTTGGTTTTGGTTCGGTGAAGAGACTTACGGTTTTGGTTCTTAGAATTTCCAGAGTCGTCGTGTATATCATTTGTCGCATCGCATTATACCGTGGATAGCTTAGTAAAGTGAAACGTGGATTAAAAAAAATAAATTGATGCGTAATATTTGACACGATTTCTGACGTTCTAGGTTTCTCGAGAACAAACTTCTCCAATTTCTTGATTTTTTCGTATCTCTTGGCCTCGAAGGAAAGTTAGGTTTCGGGTAGTTTATGCAAATAATAAAAAAAAAACTAATGGTCAATCATATACCGTCTGAAGACTCTGCTCCAAGCAGCTAGGAATTTTCCGTTCCTGATATATTTGTGGACTCCAATCGAGTCCCTTGATTAAATTTTATAATACTGCTCTTTTTTTCTATTTTTAGGTCCTATCGTACGTACCGATTTTTTTAGTTCGCCATATTAAGTGACTAGGGTGTGACCTAAATTGATGTTGTTGCCGCTTAATGTGATCTCATTAACTCATTTGATGTTTTTCTATAAATTTTTTTTATCATATGATATTTTTTGTAATTGTGTATTTAGTTCAAGATATACATCTTATAGATTTTATTAATAATATATTATGATTTTACACAAATACTTATTTAAAATTCATCTTTATTTACTCCCTAATTACAATATTATATGTTTGAATAAAATACATCAAAACCTAATCAATAAGTTTAATGACATCTTTTAAATCTGGTCGTGAAGTAACTTGGTCTTCCTAATTTTCTTCTATTTAAATAAAGTGTGAAATTTTAAAATTCAAAACTTATCGTGAGAGAAAAAATCATAATGTTAGGAGACATACTGTCGATTGGAAGTGTAGTTCGAAATTTTTATTTTCTAATTCTTCATTCCGTTGAATCCAATTTATTTTTCAAATCGCATATAATAATCTTGATTAGCATCCTAAACTTACTCGCCAAAAACACCCCACAAAGGAAAATATATTCGATGATAATAAATGCGGAACACTAACATAGCGGGGACACATTCCAATGAAAAGCCTCAATCTCCTCGACAGTGTGGATTAGGTTTTTGAACAAATATTCTCAATCTTTAGTGATTGAATCTTGAAATCACAAATTAGATTATAAATACAAATAGATACGGGTCATTTGAATAAATTTAGTCTTGATTTTATTATACGTACAGTTTACAGTCTGACTTGTGTTTGACACAAAGTACATTATTAATTATACATACACGTCATCTTGACGACTATGAATCTATTATTAACTTATTTAAGTTTCGAAACTGGAGTTTCTTTGTCAATAGTTTAGGAGTTCGGTTGAGGCCTTCAAGGCTCCTAATCCCTACTTATCACATTATCACAACCAACAACAGAGGTAACTCAAATAAACAACATCTTTAAAGCTAAATTTCAGTATACTAATATACATATATATATACTTGTTACACATCAACCAACCCATGAAATGACAGTAAGATACTAATATACAAATATATAAGAAATAAATCCAATTATACTGATATACAAATATATGGGCTTCTTGCACATCAATCAACCCATGGAATGACAATAAGATAAATTCACTTTGATAATAATATAAGAGATTATAAATCCAATTGTTAATAGAAAGAATAAACTATTTTATTTTCTCAAGAATAGAACTTCCAAAATTCCAAATATATTTTGAACAGTTCTTAATTGAATCGAAAGAGTGGACGCATACCTTTAGGCTATACTTGAAGTCTTTATTGAAGGCTGACCTCCATACAGAACGACACGAGAATGGATATTTGTTTGAATGTATTTTCCAATTGTTAGTTGTCGCTTAATTTCGCTTAACAATTTCGTGCTTGTTTTTGTGCTCATAAAAGTAAGACGTATCGATTTTTTTGGTTATGGAGTAGAATTCTGAATATGAACTAATTTTAATGCTTTGTATCTAAGAGAAAAAAAGAACTTTCCATTAGTACACCTCTTCATTTGTAAGCACCTGTTGACTTCAGTGTTAACCAATTATCACCACTGTCCATTTGCAAACACTTGTTGTCTTTGTAGTCTCAATTTCCAGAAATTTGTTGATTCAATTATACAGTAACTGAAATTATCCTAACTGAGCTTAATAAGATAGGTAAATTATCAAACTGAATAAAAGAGGAAAACAACACGCATAAAAGATGAAAGCATGGTAGGAAACAACAATTTGGGTTCATGCTTATATAGATTTTAACAGACTGTTAGGTTTCTTTAGCAGAATGTTTCTTGATTTTTTATAGGGAGGAATGTGCCATCACCAATTCTTAAAATCCATGCTTGACAATTCAAGAGCTCCAGTGTCTTGAAATGTTACTCCAATTTCTTCATTGTCCTGGACAACAGTCTCAAGATGTTAATAGATAATACAAAATATGTATAAGCTATAAGTTGATAACACTCAGAGAAACAACACCTTAAGATATTTCTTCGAACTCTTGGATACATTTATGATATGGTTTATAATTTCAAGACCATAGTGGATACCACAAAATCAAAATTGTAGTTCAATTAACATATAAGTAATCACTAACTTAAAATACTGACATTTATTCACTTCTGAATTCATGAAATATCGATATTCCTCTACAATTAACATCGTGAAACGAAGATGCAGGATGCAATAGTTTGTATGGTTAAAAGCACCATCATCAAAACTTGTGGAAAAACCCATCGATAAGTAAGCCGAATTTGATAAACTTCTTACTTAGATAAAAATAGAGTAGAAAAAAAAATAATACAAAAGGCGGTTCAATGAAGATTTATAAGGATAAAAAAAATCTACAAAGCTTAAACACATGAGATGACTGGGTTAATTGGATATATTCAAAAACGGTCCAACATTGTAATAAAGCTAACAACATTCTTGGCATAAACAAATTAAGATACTTTGAAACATTAACAATTAAATTATAAATATTAGGTACTTATGAGATTTTTCTTTGTCAATTTCTTTTAGCTATTGCGTTTAATTATTTGTAACTCAAGCATGTCCCATTGTTGGTGTAATGTGATGTATAGAGAAATAAAACATAGTTACGCAATCATTACATATCAAATTAAGATACTTTCAATTGAAGATCAACAACAACGGCTCACTTTTCAAAGGATTCTCACAATGGTATTATATTTTTATGCTGGTAACTAATTTTTAATCATATCCACGACACAAAAAAAAAATACAAACAAAGGAAAACCCACAATAATTAAAATTTAAACGAATTGAAGTAGGTGTTATTGGCCTCAGGTAAATGCTAAAAGGTCTTATCATCGTAGTGTTGTTGATAGTTTAGAGCAGCTCTATGTGGAGGTGATATATTTCTTCTTCATTCATCTCTCGTACCTTGGTGATGTTAACAACGAATATTACATGAACTATTTTTTTCAAGTTTTTGCTTCTGAAAACAGATGGTTATATCGAAGCAGCAAATCGAGACTGCATCAGAACAGCTACAACTATGACCGATGTATATGTTCCAGTTGTACCTGCAGATACCCAATTCAAGCACTTCTTAAAGCGAAGAAAAAAAAGAAGGAAAAGGGGAGTGTTATTGCTCTCCCCATTTATATCAAAATAAAAAAATTATAACAAAACGATTCAGTTCAGATAAACTGATCAGAACCCCCTGATGAAATATATGTTAGGATCGATGCTATAAAGAAAACAAAACGAAAATAATAAAAACACAAGATATACTTGGTTCATCCAAAATTAGGGCTATGTCCAAGGAGCGGCTGCAGTTTTCACCATAATCACAAAACAATATTAAGAGGAATACAACGATACAAAGCCTAGATAGGGCAACTCGAAATATATATAGAGACTACTCAAAAATTTGGGTCTCATTTAATTTCCCAACAGGACGTCAGTCGGATCGGGTCGAGTTTGAACCGGGTCGTACACTACCAGGCTCCACACAAACATAACAATATGATCTAGCCCAGTTTGATTTTGCAAAAGTTTATCTGATTGATAATCACAAAAATCAAATAAAAAAAGAGATAGATAGATAACATATCAAATATATACCCCATTAGGTTAATTTGTAGGAAGAAACTGATCAGTTTGTTGAAAGAGTTTTGAACCTATTATCAACACTACCCCAGGAAACTACATTAGGAATCATGGACAACATTGATACTGTCATCATAACATCTGTGCAAACCCCTCCCACACCTGCGGGGCCTTCCTTGCAGCCTTATAAGTTGAGGCTGTTTGGAACAAATTGCGCTTCCAGAGCTAGTGTCTCTTCCAAATATCCTTATTAATATCTTTTTCCCTCTTAGATATATGGGTGTGTGTGCTCTCTGCATAAACTGTTGGAGAAAATGAGTTTAAACTAAATGTTTTGGTCTTGGTGTGATGTGAATGAATCTCTTTAGTTTAGTCCCACATTGGGTATTCTAGAGAAGGATGTCCACTATATAACTATTCTCATGTGGATAGTTAGACAAACAAGAGGGTGGAATGGGGTGGGAAAACAATACATGGGATAACTAATGTATTGGGCTTGCCAATGAGAAACACATCAACCATGATCTATTATTTTTACCAAAAATAGTTTTACAAATCCGAAACCCTATATAGTTTTACAAATCCGAAACCCTAAAGGATTCTTTTTATGTTTTGGGAAAACTTAATTTACAAGAAATCTGAAACCCTAAAGGTTTATTTTTTTCCTATAAATACAAAACGTTTTCAGAGTTAAAAAATCCATCCCAGAAGCGGCTACTATCCTGTCTTCTTTTCACCATCTTCTCGCTTTGTTTTGCGATTTGAGTGTTTATTTCCCTTCCTTCCCTGTTGCTAAGTTCAAGAGTGGGTAGTCTGTATTGTGCTAATACAAGCTATATCGGGCAGTCTTATCATGGACACATCTTCGCACGTTGGGGTTTAGCATTGCTCTTCTTGAGTATACCCGCGAACTAATGTGTTACGGACAACTTGTTGAACCTGTGATTCTGCCCTCGTAGTTGTCCATGGTAGAGTTGTTTTCAATTCAGTTCTTTATATATTATTCTGATACATCTAACGCTGTTGTTCATTGTTGCAAGATTCCAACAATCTTAACACATTAAATTTTATCTCGTAACAATGGGAAAGAATGATGTTGAAAAACCACAGAAGTTCAACGGAAAGGATTTCAAGAGATGGCAATCCAAGATGTTGTTTTTCCTGAGTTTTCATGAGTTAGACGTAGTACTGGTTCCTTTTGATGATTTGATGAATATTGAAGAAACTACTGAAGATGATAAAGCGTTTTACAAGAGGCAGAATTATCTGGCTAAAAATCATATTATGAACTGTTTGGAAGATGCGATGTATGATTTTTATAATATTAAAGAAAATTTCAGTGGTTATGATTTGTGGACTGCGTTAGAAGCAAAATACCAGGCAGAGACTGCTGGTAGCAAGAAATTTTTGGTCGCGAAGTTTATGGATTTCAAGATGACGAATGATAAGTCTGTTGTTGATCAATTCCTTGAACTTCAACAAATCATCAACGAGATTCTTGTTGAAGGTATGGTCATTGATGAGACTTTTCAAGTATCTGCGGTAATTGAGAAGTTACCATCTTCTTGGTCAGAGTACAAAAGAAAATTGAGGCATGAAACGGGTGAAATTAACATGGTTGAATTGGGAAAGAAGATTCAAGTTGAAGAAATGTTATGCACCAAAGACAAGAATATTCCGTCTGCAAGAGATATGACAAATAAGGCTCATATGACTGAACACAAATCTGGAAAAGGTGATAACAACAAACGCAACCCTAATCCTGGACTGCACAAGAAAGGTATTTTTCCAAAACCCAAATATGGCATTGGTAAAATTAAAGGTGCATGTTATGTTTGCGGTATTCCTGGCCATATGGCAATTCACTGTAGACAACGTAAGGACCTAATAAGAAGAATAATGCCAACTTGGTTGCTGAGAATAAGAACGAGTTTTCTGCTATGGTGTCTGAAGTTAATCTGGTGACAAATGTGATGGACTGGTGGGTAGACTCTGGAGCTACCAAGCATGTATGTGGAAGCCGAGACCTGTTCACCTCCTATCATAAGGTAGGGGAAGGCGAAAAACTCTATATGGGTAACTCATCTGCAGCAGAGGTTGCAGAAAAGGGAAAGGTCGGGATGAAACTTACATCTGGCAACACTCTCACATTGAATGACGTTCTTCATGTTCCAGACATCTGCAAGAATCTTGTTTCTTGTTCTGTTTTAGATGATAAGGGTTTTAAAGT
>JAJJMC010014301.1:9567367-9602318 GCA_023531435.1 Papaver californicum | reverse complement strand
AGTGTGACTGCATGTGAAGGATGACTTTTAAGAAGTCTTAATGAGTTATATAGTTTCAATTTTAGATTGAAGTGGGGTGTAGCAGTAACACTCTTGATAGAATTCACCTATCTGAATGAGGAAGTGGGTCGTTTCCTATGAGAATTTGAGCGAATTCTTTAAAGCATTCTGAGAAACGGGATACGTCCAGGGCCAAAATGGACAGAACAACACGAACTTAGCAACGCCAGGAGGATATCATGCTGGCTGTTATCGCAAATTACATCAAACGCTAGCAGTTCAAGACATCGCGTTCACTGTCTCTAGCAAGTAGTTTCGGTAACTTCTCACCAAGTAAAGGTTCAAGACCTGATGGACACCTTTGCCTATATGGTATTTTCCGCATTCTGATTTTTCCGTTTTTTACCGAGATTTCATTCATGTGGGGGATTGTTGGAGAAAATGAGTTTAAACTAAATGTTTTGGTCTTGGTGTGATGTGAATGAATCTCTTTAGTTTAGTCCCACATTGGGTATTCTAGAGAAGGATGTCCACTATATAACTATTCTCATGTGGATAGTTAGACAAACAAGAGGGTGGAATGGGGTGGGCAAACAATACATGGGCTAACTAATGTATTGGGCTTGCCAATGAGAAACACATCAATCATGATCTATTATTTTTACCAAAAATAGTTTTACAAATCCGAAACCCTAAAGGATTCTATTTATGTTTTGGGAAAACTTGATTTACAAGAAATCCGAAACCCTAAAGGTTTCTTTTTTTCCTATAAATACAAAACGTTTTCAGAGTTAAAATCCATTCCAGAAGCGGCTACTATCCTGTCTTCTTTTCACCATCTTCTCGCTTTGTTTTGTGATTTGAGTGTTTATTTCCCTTCCTTCTATGTTACTAAGTTCAAGAGTGGGTAGTCTGTATTGTGCTAATACAAGCTATATCGGGCAGTCTTATCCTGGACACATTATCGCACGTTGGGGTTTAGCATTGCTCTTCTCGAGTATACCCGCGAACTAATGTGTTAAGGAAAACTTGTTGAACCTGTGATTCTGCCCTCGTAATTGTCCGTGGTAGAGTTGTTTTCAATTCAGTTCTTTATATATTATTCTGATACATCTAACGATGTTGTTCATTGTTGCAAGATTCCAACATAAACAGCTAAAGAACTATTTCCATTACCATGATATGCTTAAGCTACGATCATGGTGCTGAACAATACCAAATCTTTATGTAGCTTCTTCACAAAAATCAAGCAAGCATCATTTACCCTCCCACATTTTGAGCATAAATATTCAAGAGCATTAGAGAAGATCACGTTCAAAGCTAGTCTATTATATTCCTACCTTAATTAGATATGATTTTTTTTACCAAGTTCTAATGCATTCAAACCTGAAGTAGATAAATCATTCAACAATTGTAATCTCGTTTATTTCCATAGACTGGGTTTGCATAAACCATAATGCGACAAAAGATTCACCATTGTATTTCATCCTTGAAGTGAGGCTGAACCTGGACAACGAAACCACAGTGCAATTAAAAATATAAACAGTGAAAATGTAAGATATATTTTTTTTTTGATCGATCAAGAGGAAATTCATTAAAGAGAGAAGGTTCTTAAGAGGGGTACCTCAACCTAATGAATACAACTGGAAGCCGGTAAAGGAAGAAAACCGAAAAAGAAGTTGCAACCCTAAGCGACTAGCTACATAATTATAGAGGACGAAATAAAAAGTCCCATAAAACTATTACATATTTACAGTTAGACCTAACATTCTTGTATTTGCTTCGGCCCAAAATGTAAGATCTATGTCAAACAAAAAAAATAGATTCCATTTTGTTTATCAAGAGGTGCTAAAGAGTAAGTGTTAGATCGCTGAATTGCGACACATAAATGGCTCGATTTTGTAATGGGTCTCAAGCAAGCAACACACCATCATTCAAAAGTTTATTGTTGTTGTAGACTGTAGTGTTGGTTAGAAGTTGCATGCGACACACAACAACACCTAGGCATATCCATATGTCTTTAATTCTTCTTCCCTTCCTGCTTAGTCCCTCCATCCTTGATCATCATACTAACTACTAACATTTATTGCAATCTAACTAACTCTTGGGGATAATTGTATTTTGATTGAGTCATCGCAGATTAAGAATATTTATTTGCTAGTCCTCGAGCAAATTTAATCTAGAGATAAAATAAAATTCTAACTCACTTTCGCAGGTATTGCGATTGCACTTAGCGTATGCAACAAGCCTTTAAACCCATAGGTGTTCCTATCGGACGAGTTCTAGTCTCGTGAGGGTTTACAAGAGGTATACCCATAAAACATATTACTCCAAATCCTAGCTACCTGTGAACGATTGAGGGTAAACACTAAACAAGCTATTTAGTTGGCGTACTAAATTCTTCGGCTATGAGAATCATTACCCTATATGCGTCCAATTGTTGTACACGAGTTTGCACTCAGCTTACTAAAATTCATATATAAGATAACAGAGCTCTACTTAGATAGTCGTTCAACCACGATACTCAGAATTTATCAAATCTCAATCATATGAAAAGATTTAGAAGATGGATATGGAGATGATGAAGTTTGCGCATGTTGACTAAGGTGAACGGTGTTTCCCATATCTGTCTGAAGGTCATTTCCAGGATGAATCCTAATGGATTGAGATACACTCCCACTGGTCTTACTCCTTATACTAATATCGACTCAACTGGTATATACAAGGGTCCCAGCGATCAATTTATTGAAAATTAAACAATTATCTTTATTTTATTAAATGTACTGACAACATGATTGGATCAAATGAATCCAAGCGCATGCTCCTTATCAGCATCTTACATGATAGTTTTCATGGATCCTGCGTTCCACGCTTGCTTCGACGACGAAGACAGGGAGAACACACACATATTGCTATCAAAGTGTCAATAGTCAATATTTTTTTTTAAAGAAAAATCATAGTCTAAATAATCTCAAACACTCTACTTAATCCTGGTGGCGATAACAATTCGATATTGGTGCCCCACCAAATCACTTAGAGAAACACAAAAAATTGCAAAAATAAAAACAGAAGGTGATATGGTCGAGATAGACTCCGACATATAGTGACGACTATCGTGTTATTTCTAACACCTGAACTATGTCCTTTTATGAATAGACCATTTAAATGGGCACACCAATTCTTATAGAAAAAGAACTAAGTTTCCATCTACCTAGAATGGTTAGTGCCATCCTGAATTTTTCATAAGTTTCTAGACTTTGGAGTTTCATATTTCAACTTAAAAGTTTCTCTCTTACCCCCAAACTTAAATCTAACATTGTCCTCAATGTTCTAAAGATGAATGATTAAATACATAAACAAGGAGAAACCATTACCAATCGAAGGAAAGGAGTTAAGGAAAGATATTACCGTGTCGCATGAGCATGAGTTACCTCCCAAGAAGTGCTAAGCTTAAAGTCCTCAGACAGACTAAGAAAGAATTATTCACCTCATAAAACCATATAGCAATAGCCGGAACAACTGTGGGTCATCTGAATCAAATAGTGCTATCACAAATAAAAGAAAACTGCAACATGCCAAGAAATTAACAAACCGAGCACACCCTTATCTAGTTTTCTGTTTAAGACAACTACTTCTAGCTGTGGTTTAGGTTCAGGCTCTATAAAAGGGTCTAAATAAAATATTTTCATGGGCTGGATTTCCTCATAGATAGGATCAAAATGATCAGGTTGTATAGTCTAGAAAAACTCAACCAAGAACTTAGAAGCACATAATAATAACCTGAATAATTATGGATCCTCAAAGTCAATCAGATTGGACTCACATAATTGACCACTATGAAAATGGTGGTCATTCTTAAGAAAATGTGTCGATTCTATTTCCCCAAAGTATTTAGGCTTAATCTCAGAATTTAATAATTGAAAATTTTGAAATTCATAAGTTCTCACATATTGAAGAATTTTTTTTGGTGGGAAAACAAAGTGAATCTTGGTATTATTTCCTAGGTAGACCATATCAACCAGAGGATGGGTCTCTAACAACTGAACTTCTTTCTGGACATCAACAGGCTCAGGGAATCTAGTTTTAAGATGATCTTGAAAAATAGTAGAGGTCCATATGTCAAGTCCCAAGTTAGGGACTTTAAGCAGGGATACTTGACAATCACAAGAATCATCGGTACCCACAAACTTAGGTTGGACATTACTCTCAAATAGACTAAAAACTATTGGTTGGAGAGTCCTTAAGGTCAGAACTACACTCAGTTTCCTCTATAGAAGGAAATAAGGTGGACTTATAAACTGGTAGAAGTTCAAACTTAGTTTTCCATATATTATAAGTTTCCATCAAAAGTACAGAATCTAACAAAGTATTCACCTCATTAATAACACTATCATCGTCAACATCGAAACCAAAGTGGGCTAGGAATTTCTCTAATGGATCTTCTGACAGAGTATTTTTGAATGACTCCTGAACTAATGTTCCTATCATGTTCACCTCTTCAATGAACGTGTCATCTAGATCAGGTGGTTGGTTACCAATATTGAAAATATTCAACTTAATAGTCATATTACCAAAAGATAAGTTCATAATACCATTTCGACAGTTAATGATCGCATTAGATGTAGCTAAAAGCGGGCGACCGAATATCACAGGTATCTGATTCTCTGGGTCAGGGACAGGTTGGGTATCAAGGACAACAAAATCCACTGGACAAATAAAATTATCGATCTCAATAAGAACATCCTTTATGACACCACGAGGAATTTTTATAGACCTATCAGCTAGTTGCAGTGTTATCTGAGTAGGTTTCAAATCACCAAGTCCTAGATGGAGGTACACATGGTACGGAAGTAAGTTCACACTGGCTCCTAAGTCAAGTAACGCTTCTCAACACGGTAGTTACCTATTGTGCAAGAAATGGTTGGGAACCCTGGGTCTTTGTACTTAGGAGCAGTGTAGTCGATTTTGGCCGATATGGCCGAAATCTTACCGGTAATACCGGTTTCGTCCCTCATCCGAGACGAGACACGCTAAATCGCCGATACGGTATTTGGCCGATAATTTCGGCCGAGATGACCCGAAATAAGTTGACCGATATGGCCGAAATGACCGAGATGGCCGAAATTAGGGTTTTCAATTAAAAAAAAAAAATGAATTTCCTTATCCTAGTTCTAAGGTTTTCAATTGTTACTCATGTTTTTTATGGTATTTTAGAAAAATGAGTACTAGTTTTATATCTTAATACGTCCAATATGGAAAAAACGTTTGAAATAATAATTATAGGTATAAAATGTGCGGACCGATATTTCGCCGATACTTGGAGCTGAAATCTCCCCGATACAAAGGTGTACCAGTGTATCGTTCTCGACCTGTACAAACCGAAATCCGATATTGACTACATTGCTTATGAGTTATATTGTTCTGGATAATTGAACTCACATGACTAGCTAAAAAGGCTTTATTTTGTACACTAGGATTTCGCTTTCGCGTACACATATCCTTAAGGAACTTGGCATAAGTAGGAATCTTCCTAATTGCATCTAATAATGGAAGGTTTAAAAACCTCCAATATGTCGTTAAAGTTGGATTCCTTCTTTGTTGGTGCTAACAGTTGCGGGAACGGGGCTCTGGGAACAAAATATGGCTTATAAGGAACTGCATCGGGCTCTTTAGAGACTTTATCAATCTCTTCAGCTACTGGCTCAGAAGGTTGAACTACAGTATGTTCACTATTAGGCATGGTTACCTTGTTGTCTACCATTTTACCATTCCTAAGGGTTTATAATTGCATTCACATGATTTGATGATTTCTCACCAGAAGATACTTCATGAACTTCTCTAGGATTGGGTTGAGTCTGACTAGGAAACTTACCTTTTTTCCTTTCTCTCAAAAACTCAGCGATTTGAACAACTTGGGTTTTTAAATTAGAAATAGCCTGACTGTTAGCCTGAACAATCTTTTGATTTTCTTGTAAACTTTGGTCGACTGCCTGCCGAAAATCTTTAGTGTCCTGAGTTAATAAGGTGAGAGAATCTGCTAAACTCATGATCGTCTTATCTATCGGATTCTGAAATTGTGCCGGTCTTGAAGGATTCTTAGTATATCCAAAACCTGTGGGAACCTTAGAATTACGAGACTGACCTTGACTCTGCCTCTTAGACCAAGAAAGGTTAGGATGGTTTCTCCAACCAGGGTTATAGGTTTCTGAATAAGGGTTAAACTTCTGATGATTATAAGATTTAGTGTTATTAGATAGAGCATGGGCATGCTCTTCAACAATATTTCCTTCCAAAAATATCTTGGCTTCAATTCCACAACTAGACTGACTCAGTTCTAAAGCTTCTAACCTTTTTGATATAGATGCTATTTTGACATCCGATTCAAAAGATCCTTCTACCCTATTGACATTTCCTCTACTTAAAAGAAATATTTTCTGGGTCTCCCTAATATTTTCCCATTGCTTCGTTTTTTCGACGATTTCATTCAAAAATATCATTGCACCATCAAAAGTTTTATTTTCAAACCCACATGTGCATAAAGATTCAACCGTGGTTGTTGTAGAATAATCTAAACCCTCATAGAGCATCTGAACTAGCCTTATTTTTTCCAAACCATGATGAGGACATTGTGATATAAGTCATTGAACCTTTCCAAATACCTATATAAAGATTCTTCCTCTTGTTGAGCAAATGTGCAAATTTGTTGTCTAATAGATGATGTTTTGTGCCTAGGGAAAAACTTAAGGAGAAAGGCAAATGTAAGTTGTTCATAGGTTTCAATGGACTCAGAAGTCAAACTATATGGCCAATATTTGGCTTTGTCTCTTAGTGAAAAAGAAAACAATCTAAGTTTCAATGCTTCATCATCTAGGTCATTAATCCTGATGGTACTACATATTTCCTCAAAATCCCTAACATGAAAATAGGGGTTTTCATTTTCTTTTCCTAAGAAGATTGGGAGCATTTGTATGGTCCCAGGTTTTAACTTATAATTTGCTTCATTTTCAGCTAACTTGATACATGATGGACGAGAAGTACAAGTCGGGTTCAACAAAGATTTTAAAGTTGCCATTGCTGGCGCGATCAAAGGACTAGGAATAACTTCTTCACACAATGTCAAGTCCTCAAAATTGAAATTTCCAAAAATAGGCCCTCAAAAGAAGACTCTTCGAGGTCCTCGTTTCCAGGGACAAAACTACTAGGTTTGTCATTAATCAAACGACCTAGAGTGTCTCTTTTCCAAGCTCACTAAGTGTTGATTTCGAGCGGTCTTGGCATACACTAAAAAAAACTAAAAAACTAATCCTAATTGGAAGGGAATTCTAAGCAATCACAAGCAAGGATGACTCAACCAAATAAAATTTGTTGAATCTAGCAAACAAAAAGCATGATGGCTCCACTAAGATTGTTTCTAGACCAGCTTCTATTCTTTCAAAAGGCAACTAGTTAAGTTTTAGAAAACCTCTTAGAACAATCCGAATTAGATTAAGTCGAATATAAACATGATAAGCTCTAAGGAGCTTTGATAACCTTGTCTCTTTGGCAATGTTTCCTTGGGTTACAAGGTGGCTCGAATCTACTTAAAATGATCTTCCTGAACTTTGAGTTAGGCTAACAGAGTAACCAATACAGTCCTTTTGAATGACTTTCCAATAAGCTCGTTACCCTATCGGTCTCATTTTAGTCAAATTTTAAGGCTTAGGCTCGCGTTTGGTAACGTGTTCCTAAAGCGGGCAAGAAGGAAACAGTGATGAAATCCGAGTCCTTATCTTGTATGGCCAATTCTTGCCCTTTACTAGAAAAGTAAATCCGTATTCAGGTCCTCAACATATATGCATTACGAAGGAATACAAAAAACCTACTGACAGGGGATTCGTGGGTAGTTAGAGTCTTACCTCCCGTTCCAGACGGGAGATGAACTGTTGAATTAGACTCAGGCCACCGACTTCTATGTCAGTGTACGAAACCCAGGAGCAGAGACAATATTGTAATTGTTCTCCTTCCATGTTGCAGTTTATATTCAATAATACCCTTCCGTAGGGATTAAAAATAATAATGTCCAAAAGTCCCCAAAAAATAAAGTCCAAAGAAAATGTCAAAAAATACAAGAAAAATTACAAAAATAATAAAAGATTTCCTAATACAATTTTCTAAAAAGAGAAATAAATAAAACCCTAAAAATTTAAAAAATAAAATAAATTAACTAAAAAAATAAAATAAATGTCTTCTTTTTCCGTTTTTTCGATTTATCGTTGACTCCAAGTCTTTAATCCATCAATATAATCTTTGGCTCCAATTTCTTTTTGATCCAAAACCTGTAATACAAAGAAAAATACCCAAAAACGTAAAATAAAACAAATAAAAAAAATCTAATTAAACTAACTAACTTAAAAAAAACAACTAAAAACAAGTCCCCTGCAGCGACGCTAAAAACTTGATCGTTTCAGAAAAATGGTAAAAATAGTTCGTTCCTTGAGACTTGTGAAGATTCATTTTAGATCTAATTTTGATTTAAACTAGAAAATAAGTAAAAGATTTTAACAATATTGGGAAGAACTGGAACTCAGGATTCCACCAAAATCACTTCTGATTTCTACAATGATTCTTTAACAATTATATCTCTTTTATTGACTATGTTTCTTTGCCAAAAGTAGATTTCTAAAACATTAACTGTAAATCACAAGCATGGCGCATCAAAAGCTCTTAAGTCCCAGCATACACCATCAAACAAAATTACAACTATTTAAAAAAAAATCATAAATTAATTAAAAATCAATGCAAAAGTCATTAAGAATCAAAAATAGTTACCATTCATTCATGAAATATGGCTTCCTCCATTGTTCCAGTGGTTGGGTTTAGCTCATCATGCTCAAAACATCTCAAAAGATTGGTACATGGCTCAAAAGTGCTTGAGAAGAAGAAAAGAAGCTAAAGTTAATAAAAAAAAAGAAATTTGCAACGTTTATAGGCGTTATAGATTAACTGTTACAATGGAGCTTGATGTTGCAAACCGAGATAAACGTTGTTGATAGGTTGAAGAAACCGTTGCAGTTGAAGATAAAAGTTGCAAAGATAAAGATAAACGTTGGTGATGAATTGAAGAAATCGTCGTTGTATCCCTGTTCTTCACTAACAGCAAAACTTTCTTTTTTTTTCTCCTGTTTTTCTTCCCGAGCCTCCTTCCTTATTTTTCTTCTTCCTCTTTGCTATTTATAGGTTCCACAAACCCTAACAACTCATCTTTAATCGATAAGGACCCAAAAACCAATCCAAAATAAACTCAGATTCATGTAAGTCCGAGTCAGAGAATGAAACTCTTTTCTGGATGATAGATGGATTTTTCATCTTGTTTTACGACAGCAAACACTTCTGAATGACGTGTTTCGACCTGTTTAAGTTGTTTCTTCAAATTGGTATAGTCAAACACTCTTTAAAACCCCAAAAATCTCGCTCCCAAATCAATTCAGAAACTTTCACACGTAAGTTTCTTTTCCCGCCAACTTCGGATTTTTGAAATAAGAAGGGGGTACCCCTAATCGAAAAGTGGTGTTCATTTAACAACTTTCCTTGGGGTGCCTTTATCAACTTTTTTTTGCCAATTTTTCCACAAATATTTATTTCTCAAAAATACCTACAAATACATAAAATACCAAAATAAGTACAAAAATGAGTACCAACAATATATGAAATTGAGAACAATTTAGACACAAAATTTTTTCTATCAAACATCATCTTCCTATAAATCAACAAAAGTGAAGGTTAATTAGGTTATCAAACCATTACAACAACCACACACCTAAATGCTGGTGCGAAGAAGATAGAGTAGCATAACCGGTCATCTCTGAAGCATCATAACAATTTATTAAGAGAATCATATTCATAACGAAACCCCAATAAAAATCTAAAATTTGTTCTTTAAATTTAAATTAAAGTAATTTCATAAAAAATGATAACCTGCAGATTCTAATAGAACATCTATTCATCCTAGATGTTCTTCCAAGAATTCGATCACACCATACAACCTAATTTAATGAGTAAAAAGCAGCACCATTGATACCATGGGTTGAGATCCTAATCCAAGAACTAAAAGAGTAATTAGTGATAGCTGGACTTACTTTTCCATGAATCGTTAGCCAACAATTAGATTGGATGATGAAGAGTGACTTCTGACGAAGAAAAAGCTTCGAGTTCTTCCATTATTGTTGACAGAATTAGCTACAGAAGGGATGGTAAAGAATCAGAAATCATAACTATTTTCTTTTTGGTTAAGTGATAGAGTAGTGATGGAATGATAAACTTTGAGTGTGCAAAAACAACAAGATTTTCATCCAAGGACAAATACTACACATATTATTCACTTAATTAATCTAAAAAAAATTGAACTGCACCACATAAAAAATCAATTAACCATAGATTTCTCAATGATACTAACTAAACAAATTGCTATAGATTACTAAAACAAATCTATGAAAAACAGAAATACACTAAATTTAAGAAGAAACTAACTTTCAGTCTAGAAAAACAAAACAAAATCAGAGAAACTTACATGAATGAATCTTGATAGAGAAAAAAGGAAACTGGCAAACAGTGAGAACATGTGCAACATAACTTTTTCGATGGTTTATGTAGTCGGACATTTGATTGGTAAGCAGAAAAAACGGTGTTGTTAATTTTATTTTGGTAACGTATTGGTTTGAATTAAAGGGAATAATGGTGGTGTTATGAACTATTCACTTGATTATTAATGGTGATACTAATTGCTTTCATCCGTTACGGATGAAAAGATGAAACCCTAGGCGTAACATATGGAAATTAAGGGAGAAGAAGTCTCTCCCACATAGCGCATTGAAGTTTTATAACCCAAACAACATTTGCACCGTTGGATTAGAGATTGAAAGTGAGAAGCATTCTCAACCACGATTTATCTCCAATACTTTTCAGAACAATTCAAACCGTCGATCGCTAAAAAATAATCATTCACCACCGTCGGATTGGACAAACACCATTTCATTTTGTAAGATGGATAGCTCGATCTCGGCCGTTCTTTATATTCCCGAAATGTAGAACACCGTCCGATGGTAAAAACACTATTATCCCTTATAATATAGATAGAGTCTCTGTCGTCCGATAAAGATTTATCGCTGTGTTCTTATCTCAACCTTTTAATTTTCCATCATCCAAGGGTCTCTATATAATTTCTAATTTCGTTACTGTAAATCCAACTACTATTTTTGATTTTAACATAAATTACTTCTAATTTAATTATTAATTTTAATTATATGAATGAATTAACTAAAATTATATTAAAACACCAATCTTCATTACATTACACTAAATTAATTTACTAAATCACACTCTTTTACAAGATATAAACTAGGGCAGTAAAAACTTAAATAAACCTTTCAGTAAAAGTATCTGACAATTTTCGGCCTCTTGTTTATCTTTATTTGACGTAACTTCCAATCGACGCGCTCTTGAGAATATTTTCCTTGGTTTTTGTGAGCAATAATATGGTTAACTTTCAAATTTTCTCTGCCTTCATTTTTCTTGCCTTGAACCTTCTTTGTCTTTTAGTTGCGGATTTGACTTGGTTAACATCCAAAACTTGAAGACCTCTTTACTTTTTAACATTCTTTATTTTTTTATGATCATCACATATCTAGGTTTTCACCTAGTTCTCTTCTCACCTAATCTACTTTTTTTTATAGGTTCGTGCGGGGAAGATTTCTCACATCTAGGTTTGCAATTTCTTTTCTTCTTGAATTCAATTGTGTGAACTCCAATTTATGAGCAGTTAATTTTATTGTTGGTTAGAGATTAGTTGAATTTTACAATACATGATTCTATGATTAATAAATTAGTTTTGTCCTAAAATTATCGTTCATAATTTACTTCAAATATCGCAACGTATGATTGAATACCTATTTGTTCAAATCCGGAATTGAATCAATTTGTATTCATATCTATAGCTAATTTAGGGTTTATTATACGTAAAAGTGATACTCCTTGAATACAAGTAATATAATATGAGTATGAATTGTTGTGATATTTTTTTGTACTCACATGTAAGTTGTGACTTTTGTTAAATTGTCTACTCGGGAATGTCAATTGCATTGATTATCCTATTTCACAAATTTTAACGCTCTTATTGGACTAAACCTAATTGTGCTTTTACACTTTAGGTTGTTATCTAAGTAGAATTCATACTCGCATCTTTTAATGCGTTTGTGATGATTTTAGGAAATCAATGGGATATTCTTGCGATCAAGGTATTCCAGGGTTTTTAATAATACAAAATTAAAGTTCAATTCTAATTATCAATACAAGAATATGTTTTGTGAATGAAAACGAACCTTCAAAAATATTCTCAACTTATTGATTCTCTTTTACAATTTCTTTGCTTTCTTAATTAGTTTAGTAACTTTCATTGAATCTGAAAAATCCCCCTTTTTACATAATATTTCAAAACCGAATAACAACAGAGACCTCTATGTGGGAACGATCTTTTCTTACCCTTGCTTCATATAAATCTTAAGTAGTGAGAAAATAATAAATAACTTTGACGTGCAGACGACCGTATCAACAAGCTTGCGTACGTGCTGGCCGCGCTTCGCGACACCCATACTTGTCTTATCACATGTGTTTGAACACATGGGACTTGACATATGTGACCTTCCATATATGAGGTACTACTTACAACTGACTGTTAGGTTCTTAGTGTAAGACTTATAAGGTAAATCTTATTCCACGTGAATATTGTATGCCATCTGTGACAGGCCACCAGCGTCTTAACATGTTGATTTGACATACACGGATGGCCATATATGTCTTACAACATATGGCTGGCTACCAACGTCTTAGCGTAAAACTGACACGGTAAGTCTCATCTCCACTGAACTTGGCTTGTCATATGTGAACTCCTACGTATGTCATGACATATATATGACTTGGTATATATAAATTTCCTTATATATACACGATTGACCATGAGCTGCTTACCATTGGCGTATGGCCAGGGATGTCTTATTCCATGTGGCTTACCATATATGTCATGCTACATGTGCTTAACAACTTCAATACTCATGTAATTTCTTCTCTACTCCTTCATGACCATTCATCACATCACGCAGATTTCATGGGGCGCCTAGTATCACTTATTCACTAAGACATGTCAATACTAATTGACACACCTGAGCTCTCACTGCTCATTTGAGCTTCTCAAAGACTTGACAGCATGTATAAGTAAATATGTATTTATTTAAGTCTACCTATTCTCTACAATTCTCACTAGATTTATTAGACTCGTCAATCATGTCTAGTCAAGCATGAAAAGTCACAAGTCAACTGATTGACTAAGAAGTCACGTTTGACTTCACAAAATTAGTATTTAACTCTACTAAAATTACACGAAACATCAAACATGTCATAGATGAGGGGATATACTTTAGGGTTTTGGTATGACGGTCTACGGCATGCGGCGTTGCAATACACCTATTACGAGTAAGTAACAGGACGTGCGAACAGTTGACGGAGTAGATGAGTATTGGGTGTAAAACCGTCTAGTCTTACTTAATAATAGGGATACGGTTTCAACACATTCTCCACTACTTCAACTTCACAACTTCCACTTCCTACGAGGTTAGGTGTACAGTTATTTCCATAAATAGGATACTAAACCTATTCACAAATTAGAGAGAGATAGACATAAATAACTTATGTACAAGTCTAAAAACCTTTCATAGAAGCATTCTCTCGCTCATACTAGAGAAATCTTCATACATCAGTCACATAAGAAGTCTTACACTCTGATCTCAATATTTTCTTTGCTTCCTTCCCTAAGACCAACCCTTTTTCCTCCTTTGCGATTGAATCAAGATAGAAACGTCCATTTCTTGGTTTAAGCCAATATTGTACCACTTAATCTCTCGAATCTAAGTACTTATGCAGTACATTTGTTTTACCCTCCATCTTTTCTCCGAGATTACTTCTTTGGTGGAATGACAACCACAAGACATTCGGAAAGCGTCAATGCTTCTATTAAGCGATTCATGAATTCGCACACAACTCTACGCTAATTTTTAGAACAGGTTAGTACCCAATTCAAATGTAATAGATTTTATACTTATTAAGAAGATTTTGTTAGTATTATTACCTTCTTTATATGAAATAATGAGCAATGTAATTGTCATGTAGATCTTGCTATAAAAACTATTAGAAATACAAAGGCATATGATTCAATGTTGGACAAACATAAATTTCCTACATCGAAGATAATGTCACCTCTAAAAGAACGATTTCAAAAGATTCTAACACCATATGCTTATGAGATGTTTCGAGAAGAACTGGGAAGGGCAAGTCAATTTGAAATTTTTACAAATTCTGGCTTCGATTATGTTTTGAAATATTTCCAAGAAGGCAAGAACACAAAACATAGCAAACTATTTTGGAATTTCAGGTAATTACTTGTAGTTGTAAGCAATTTGAATTTTATAACATAGTTTGTCGGCACATATTGAAAATATTTATTCATACCGGTTACTTTAAGATTCTCGTACATCATTTACCATTTCGTTGATATCGTGATGGTTCACTTCAAAGTAGTAGCATTATCGCATCTCAAGAAGATGTGGTAAGAAATGTTGCTATGGATCTAATGATTGTAGAGGAATTGAGTGCCCTCTGGTATCGAAGACTAAAGGACGCCGTAAGATTACAGAGAGAAACAAATAAGGAAAAGAGTTATCGAAGCAAAAGAGATCGTCTGGATTTTGTAAGCTTCAAGGGAATAATTCATCAACTTGTCCAGATAAACCTGAAGAGTTAAGACATTACGGGTTCTATAAGCTTTATGTGTATTATTCATCGGCATGCCCAGATAAAACCTGAAGAATTTGGAACATCAAGTAGAAAGAAAAAAAAAGCGACTTCCAAAGACATAGGCATAAAATACAATATTTTGCGTGAAGTACTAAATTGGAGGAATTGTTTAGTGTGTGTTTGTTATTTTGGATGTTACATTTGAAGTTTTTTTTTTCAATGGAGACTTGAAATTTAATGTTATATCACATAGTTTATTTTGACTGATTTTTAATTTTAAGTTTAATATTATTTTATGGAGGAAAAAGCTAAAACCAAATAATTTCAGAAAAATTACTACTAGATGATGAAAGAGTCAATTCGATAAAAGAGTCAAGTCGATGAAAGTTTGGATTTAATAGGAAGGAAAGATGAGGTTCACCAAATATGGGTACATAGCAACGATCTGTATATGTAAATGTTTTTTAAATTTGTATATGTAATCATCAGTCAGATATATCTATAGTGGGATTTAATGGCGGTCATATTGCTTTATTATATAGAAAATGAAAAAACTAAATGGTGGTCAGATAGTAAAATAAAATACAGTTAGATTTAGAAAGGTATTAATGGAAATATCTTTTTATAGAAATAATAAAATCAGTTACCCAAAAATTAGAAGTTATCTAAAAAATTACAGTACCCGATGCAAGATAATAATAGGTTAACCTTTCTTAACTTGTATACTAATAATAGGATATAGTATACAGGTTAATATTTGACAATCTTTATACACGTAATTCTAGTTAGTCCTAGTAATACTACTATGTAATTGGGAAAGGACAGGATAATGCTAGTACACTCACATGAATGTACCTCAACACCATTAATTGATGTTCCACGAATTGGCAGCTGTGATTTTGACGACCTTCATTTTGGCAAGGTTATTTAACAGAAGTGTCTGTCATTTTTTTTTTTGTAATAGAAGTGTCCTCAAGAGGAAGGTTGAGTTGGCGAATGTACGAGTGTCTGTCTCTGTGAGCAGTAATCTGAGACATTAGTGCTATCTGGTGCGGCAGCTTGGGAGAGCACATTAAGCTAGCAGCATGGTCCCATCCTTATGCACATTAACTCAAACTTAAAGAAGGACTCAACCTGGTGGAGAAGTGTTGGACTTTGTTAACTTAAAAGACATAACTCATGGCATTTAGGAAGGAGTTATGTTATTAGTATCTGGTGTGATTAGAGGGTGTGGAATCTAGATGGATACTGAATACCTAAAGAGTCTGCTAAGAATTAATCCTTATTTGTTTGTGAGCGGGTAGACTCTAATAGCAACCATTGGAATATCTCACTGCTCAATGAGCTGTGATAGTGATCAAGACAGACTTGTATGGACTTTGACCCATTTTGGCAACACTATCAAGTCTGTTACACAAACTTGTGTGGAAAAAGGACGAATACTATGACTCAAATCTGGAAGGAAATATGTAGTTTGAATTTTGATTCCTAAGGTGCAACTCAAACATTTGATTGATTCTTTCGACAAGGGAAGTTTTACTCTCAGCCGTTAGCACTGAAAGCTCTTCTCATCTTATCTTAAGTAGTTTTTTCTGTAAAGCAATTTGATTGCTACAACTAGTACGGTATTAACCAATTCTGACATGTTTATGTTAGTATCAGAAACTGGATAATAGTTTGTTCTTTCTGTTAAGAAATTCAGCAATCTGGTTTGCTCCAACTGGTACAGTATTCACCAACTCTGACATGTCTATGTTACTCCCAGAAACCCTATAATATTTTGTAATGAATGACACTTAAGGCCACCAGATATTATCATCGGTCTTCATGTTCAAGACGACTTACCAACATTCTATTAGCTACTTAACTTTAATGAATTTTCCTTTTGCATTAAATAAAAAACTAAAGATGAAAGTGACAAGTGATAACCACAATTAACCCATTTAAGTAGATGTTAATGCATATCTTTTCATGAACATTTCTGGGAAATATTATCTGATCTACTGTTCATCTACTGTTCATTTCTGTTAAAAACATGGTAGTGCTAAGTTAATGATCCTCGATCTTTTTCAGCCCCTTCATGTCTGTTGTCTCGACCCTGCAATTCACAACGCAGACCAAATAACTTTGAGTTACGAAGGTTACACTGATTTGAACAAATGTCACTAATATTACTATAACTCCAAAATTCATACAATCATTTTCCTGCATACCGCATTGTAAACTCTTCTAAGCTGGCAGTAAGATTAATAATAATTACACTAAATGATCGTTTCAAGAGATTTTGTGATTACTAACCATCCAAGATGCGCAACTAATATTTTATATAGCTTGGTTCAATTTAGAAAGCACAAGGATGTACAATTTAAATGAGGATATGTATTTAGTATTTACCCACTAAAGGGATATGTTATTATTGTTGACATTACAACAAGAAACAAACCAAATCTGGCTTGCCTCACAAATCAGTATAACAGACAAACATTGCCCACTGTATATGTTAAAACATTCTTCAGTGGATCATTTCTAGCAAAATTGGTGACATCTAGATGGTCATGATTAGCGAAGAAAAACTAAATCGCAGAAGGGATCATTTGAGCTATATCGTGATACAAATAACAAAAAAAAAAGAGAGAGAGAGAGAAATTTAATGTAGGAGATGTACTTACGTTGATCCATAAAGGACTATCTTCTGAACTTGTGTTATTTCTGCACCCTCTTGATTTTCCTCGATAAAAATGGTCAAGCTGATCCAAAATCACTTCAGTTAGTATAACTCATTTCCCTGACTAGGTTATTTTCAATAAGAATCATTAAACATACTGCTTACCTGCGAACACTCTGAAACTTAACATACTTGAGGGCTACTGGCTTTCCCTGCAAATGAAACAATGAAGTAGGCATCATTCAAGGTATCAAAATGATTATTCAGAAGAAAAATCACAATTCTTCTTCTCAAAATTATTTGATTAAAAATGGATATGCTCTTCCTTAGATACACACATCAAATCAGGAGTGATACCTCAAGATGTTCGGGTGTAAAAACAACAGTGTCACTAGGAGGATAGTCACTGACATTACTGCAGAAGTCATGAATATGATTAAGATTATATAGGAATACTAAACATCTTAAAAAGAGTATTTAGAACAAACCTGAATCCCATGTGCTCCTTATTTGCAAAAAGTTTCACTGTTCTGGGACCTGACAGAACAAAGTCACATGAGAATATTGAACTTCTTCTACTCCACTAGATCAGAACTAGAACAAAATACTCTAAACAACCAATTGAGTCGAAGTTGTATAAGTTCACTTCAACTAACATCTCAGTCTACATATCAGCACTATTTCAATATGACTTGTTCAGAAATTCCCCAATACCCAAAAACAAATACAAGACGTTGGTAATTTGAAACATGGAAGATAAGAAAGTTCGCACCGATCATACATTACTAGAATAAGAATATGAACTTTTCAAAGCAGAAAATCTACAAGACAGGTCTAGAATCTAGACTGCCAGGCCACTTTATAGTGTTGCAACATGATTATGCGTTCACTCAGTACAGTTACACCATCTGGTCATTGACTCATTCACTGTCTACAATAGTGTAATATGTCTCATCAGTTTGTTTCCAGATGATGTAGTTCTACTGAAGTTGTTTTATATATGGGTGTAAGCAAAAGATATACACAGATTATCCCAAGAAATAAAAATCATGCAGTAAAGTTAAGTTGAACAAAAACAAAATATTTCTAATCAACCAATTGAGTCGAACTTGTACAAGTTCATTTCATTTGAATATCTTCATCTATATATGAGAACTGTCTAAGATATACTAGTTCAGGAGACTAGCAAACCCAGAAATCAAAATATGAGTAATAAAGATAATAATAGAAGAGGACTACAAACAAAATGCGGCCTAGAATCAAGATGGGGCTTGGCGGTTAATTTTTCATAAAATTTATGGGTTCACCCACTACAATTATTTGATATGTGGGCATCGACTGACTGAGTCATCAGTAATCTACTATCACTCTATCTGGCCATAGCCCACTGACTCACTAAAATTATTCTATCTGACCATAGACTCACTACAATTATTTAGCAAGAAACATATGAAATTTCCCTGTAAGACTTAACCCTAGGTATATTAAACTGTACCAAAATCATGAGTTTAGCACAATTACAAAGAATTATGAGTAGTAATACAGTAGAAGCAAGAACTTGTACTTAGAAGCAATTACGAGTTTAGGGTTTTTTCATTACCATCTTCTTCAGGGCCAATGATGAGCATGGAGTGAAGTTTAATAACTTGAGTAAAAGGAATATAAATTAAGAGCTGTTCATCTGCATCACTCTTTAGTTTCAAACCTTCATCTTCTCTATAACCCTAAAAAATCAAGATAATGATAATAACACCCCAGATTAAAAAAATCATATGTAAACCTAAAAACCTTAATTGATCTCATAATATTTTACCTGTTTGAGAGCATTAACAACTGAATGAGAAGTATTTTGATTGAGACATTCAACTCCAGACCAATCTATGAAGTCAAGCAGATCCACCTGATTCCAAATTCATACCCATTAGAATATTATTACTAAAATTGTCCCCAAGTAAAGGAAGATTGTTAGGGTTTATACTTGATTACGGGTGATTGCAGTAGAAGCGGATTCGGTAGACATGGCGGAAAACACACGCAGAGAAAGACAGAGAGAAACGAGAGAAGAGTAATTGGTTTTCTCTAGGGACGTTTTCTTGATCTAAAAGGCAGTGTTTACTGACCGGTTTCGTTGAGGAACCAGTCCAGACTCCAGACTTATTTCCTGGGTCTACACTCTACTCACATAATTGTTGTCTACTCATCTGCATGGGGGGGATGAGACGACTAGGGTTGCACTTCGGTGCAGTCAGTGCGGTCTTTGCCAAAATTGGTCACAAAATCCATTTTGTTCGGTTGGGCTTTGATGTTTAAAGACCGAGCAAAACCGGCTACGTGAATCTTGTTTGGTATTGGGCCCACCGATTGCCGATTTCGGTTGGCCGGTTCAACAGTTTTTAAACGATAAAATTTTGTCAATTCTCCATGGACCATGACCAATAGTGGAAATTGTGAACTTGACCTAAAGTCATTTAAGACTAAAGTTCAAAAAACGGGCCAACACCCAAATCACTGGCACTGGCTATAACCGTTATAACGCATTTTGATGGGTGTGAATATGTTTTGGGCAGAAATCATGTTATTTAGAAAAATTTATACTCTCTCCGTTTCAAGAAAAGAGTTATTATCATTTTTTTTATTTTATCCTAGAAATAGGCTAAAATGAAAAAGTGATAGTAACTCTTTTCCTGAAACGAAGAGAGTATTTTTTTGAAGTTTTTATTTTTATAATCGGTGTTATAACTAAAAAAGAAAAAGAATTATGATTTGGAATTCATATCTAACAGTTACACTTGTGTAAAAATGGTTATAACGGGTCTAATAGCACTATCACAAAGTTTTATATTTTTTGTTTTTTATCCTTTTATTTAAAAAATAATAATTGTAAGTTTTAATCTTAAATTTTTAAAAATAGTTGTATAACAAAATATTTTTATATTCTTTTTCTACAAAAACGTTATAAAGAGCATGAAAACGAGAAAAACGTTATAAAAAACTCCATTAAAATGTTATTTAGAAGAAAAAAATCTTCAAAATAATTTTAGAAAAACGGTTATAATATGCATGGAAACGGTTATAGTCAAGAGATAGTCAAGAGACCAGTGACTCTACCGGTCTAGAATACAAGTAAATCTCTTAACTTCAATAGATGATGAATTCGAGCAAGTTGCCATCACCATAAGGTGTTTAACGCGAGTCAATGTATAGAGTAGGGTGCTTTAGGGGTGATTGCCCGAGCTGCAGGAATCCAAGCGGATATAAGGGAGTCGGAAAGATATGACTCATACGGAAGCCTTGGATTTAAGGTTCATACTGAGGAAGACTGGGATAGTTTAACGAGAGCGTATGTTATGTCGAGAGAGATCGAGTCCTCGTCATTCTTGGTTGGTCAAGCTCTTTATGCTCTTAAACCTGGTCCCATAGTGGTGAAGACCCAAGACTAAAGCCTAGACAGATAAGGCGAGGAAAACCTGAGAAGCCCGTACCAGGAACTAGTTTGACTCTTGGTTGGAACGAAGACATAAGAATGCCCTTGGGTGTCAGAGGGATAGTCGAAGCGGCTTATGGTGTGGTACGAGTCAACGTTATGCAAAATTCTTCGGATATCGTAACTAGATTTCCTAGCCTTTATGAGTCTGCTTAGTTATCTGCACCTACTGAACTTTGGGTTGATTATACACCTGTTTTAGCTGGGATAGTAACTAAGTCTAGAAGTCTCTTACTTAGTTCATCTGGTTAGATTGGGTGAAAAGAGGAAAGGAGAGGCTTCAGATTTTGATAATATGCATTTCGATTGCGATTAGTTCATCTTAAAATTGGACCACAACACTTCGTTTCATTCTCCAACTGTTGACTTTTGAACTCGCCCTGCGCTTGCTTGCAGACCTAAGAAAGAGTCATTTTTCACACTAGCTACTCACTATAATCCTCAGTCGACTAATGGACTCCGTATTGTATCATTGATCGTTGCCCTTTATTTGGATCCAATGGAGAAAAATAGGGACAAGTTTGCGTTTCAAGAGGTCAATATGTCTTCTATCGGGGGAGAAAACGGGGAAATCTCATATGACCCAATATGTCTGACAAATCGCACTATACGTCATCCCAAACCGAATCTTCCTCTCCAAGAATCCAAAAAGGTACCTTTGGAACACCAATAGGCATTAAATGAAAGAAAAAGGTTTTTAAGTACTAAAATTTTTTGAGCAAGAAGTCAGGAAACTCCCATACTTTCCGTTGGTCAACAACCACAAAAAAAAAGAGTTTTCTTCTTCAAAACTCCTACATCTATCTGTCTAGGGGGAATCATAGGAAAATAAATAAATTATGTCATTTCTAAGAAGTCTTCTACAGAGGGAAAACTTCTTACGAATGAAAGTAAAAGCTAGTAGAAATAGAATAGTTCAATCTAGAAGCCACTACACTGACTTCAAGTTCTGACAATCTGACTTGCGATCTCACCTTCTCTGTCCCCAACAATGAAGAAAAAGAAAGCTACGAACGGGATATTTTCGGGGAGTAGCCCAGACTGCTTCTTAGATACTGAATGGCTAAGGCAGCCATTGAAAGGTGACTGAAACACCACAAACGGAGACTACCCGAGCTAATGATAGAGGAAAGAACACTTTTCGACCAGGTCCCATTAGTTGATCATAACGATATCGTAGAAATGATGCACGGACCCATATATATAGGAACAGAAAGAAAATCTGCAACCGCTATACATAACAACGTTATTTCCTATTTAACGACATTATATAGAGAAGAATGTCGGTGACCCTCATGGACATGCTACATGGATGTGACCATTTTAACGGTCATTTTTCAAACCTTGCTTGAGACCAACGTGGTGGTAGCGGCGGAGGTGGTGGCTGTGAGTTGTGACTGTGAAAGAAGATGATAATAAATGTGACCCTTCCATGGGTTGAGCTATCTTATATCATTAGTATGCAATTGTACACCCAGCCAGCTGGCACCCAATCCTAATTGTTGTTATTGTTGGTCTTTTTTAATCATAAAATGAGTTCTTAAGCATATTTTGCACCCTATATCCAACTTACCAAGAATTTTTACACCCCCTTCCTCCAAAACCTGCCTCCGCCCTGGATCCTTCGAGGGTGGTGGATCTCGTGTGGCGTTCGAGAGGAAGAGAGGAAAAAGAAAATGGATGTAGGGTTATAGCTTTGTCAAGTGAAAAACTGGGTATCTCAAATGACTAGGATTAGAATAAAACTAACGATTATGATTAGAATGGGCTATCGCCCGATCTGTTTTTCCGGCATATTTGGATTGATGGGACGAAAAAATCAGCATGGTTTATCAATTGATTTTTATAATAAATAAACGGTGCTCATTCAACTCAGTGTGGTATAGCGGTGCGGTTAGACTTTGTGTGTAGACCTATAATTTACAGTTTGGTATAACAGCGTGGTTAGGCTTTGTGTGTAGACCTATAATTTACAGTTGTCCTGAGTGCTCTCTTATCTTTTGTATATATGTATTTAATACTTTTTTCTTTGATAACCAAGTATTTTTCGGTTTATATTTAAACAACAATGTTTGCATTGAAATGACATAAGGGAATTTAAGGATATATCCCCAAATTAGTATCATGTTTTGAAACATGTATATACCAAATTAGTATCGTGTTTTAAGGACATAAGGTAGAACTTATTATTATACCATAAACACTATTTTTCTCTTGTCACTGAATTTTAAACTAAAGAGCCCACTCAAGTTCGGGTATAAGTTAATTTGTAACTATACGCATCGATATTCTAACGATTCATGATGGGTAGTTAAAGATGCAGTTTTGGGATTTGATTTTGGGTTGTGGACACGTGGTGAAACAATAAAGACTATGAATATTTTGTCATTGTTATCTTGTAGAAGATTGAAAGACGAAGCAAATCCAAAAAGAATAAGATCAATCGGACGTCGTATGAGAGAGTTATGACCAAAACGGTAAAATACAAAAATGTGTCCATAAATAATTACGACTGGAATTCTGGACTCGAATCCAACCATATGTACGACGATTTTGACAAGATTTTCTTGTCATAATTTCGGTTGGGTTGGACCCACCAGTAAATGGGGTAGTTTGGCACGCATTTGGGCTTCTTAAATAAGGAAAACACGGTCCCGAAGGATTCTAAACCCTGGAAAGAGAGGAAACTTAAGGGTCAAGCATTGAAGGCTATAAAAGAAGACATTTAAGGCTCAACAACATATATTCTACATCATCTAGTTCTCATACTACAATTCTACATCTTAAAACCAAGGGTTTACACCTTTAGGGGGAAACAACTCTTCTTTCTAATATGAGTAGCTAATTCTTTTGTTGATTAAGGATGAATTCAATGTTCTAGACGTGAAGCTTTATTAGTTATACAAGTTATTCAAAGCTTTAATCATAATCTATTGTCTTTACTACATATAATGTTTATGGATAATTCTTAGATTATTTGGGATGCATACTAAATTAATCTCTTGATTATTCTATCGCTAGTATTGAGTTATGAGATAAGTAATCGTCCATCGACTCATACACAAGTAAAAATCGTGAGACCTTGCAGAGGGATTCAGTGGAGAAATTGCGAGTAAAGATAACACCAGCAAGTGGACCTTGATCTAAGAATTTAACTACGGGGATCAACCTAAATTCATAAGCCTAAAGCGTTCAAATGGGTTACACCTTGAGTTATCTACTACTTGATGGTTCAGACGAATATAATCTGGTAGTTAAGAACTTCCGTATCTAGTGATAAAAGGAGTTTTGGGGATAAAACTGATCTAGCTGCTATTCTACGGTTGGTGATGAATGGTTCTGACGAATGCAAAATGTTGTGTGTGCACATTTTTTTTTGTACAAAATAAAATAAAAGCTAAAAGAAATATATACAAATAAAATAAAAGATTAATAAAAAATCTAAAATAAAAATTGAGGTATACTCTTTCCTTTTTTGGTAGGAAATTTCCACAATAAAATTGCAAAACTTTACCTGCACATCAAAACTAAGAAAAACATTCAAATAAAATCTAAAAAGGACAAAAAATAATAATAATAAATAATAATCCAATTTAAACTAATTAAAATTAAACCTACAAAAAATAAAATCTAAAACCCTAACATAAAAACAAGTCCGCGTCGGCGGCGCCAAAAATTAATGTGATTATAGACAGTGGTAAAAAAGTTTGATACTCAGACTTGTGAAGAATGAATTTTAGACCTAAATATAATTTAATATAGCAAATTTATACAAAAGATGACAGTAATACTATTACGAGAGACTGGGACTCAGGATTCCACCACTAGTCACATTTGAGTGATGCATATATCAATTCTTAACAATTATAACTCTTTTATGGACTCTATATCTTTGCCAAAGGTAGATTTTTAAAACATTAGATGTAAATCATAAGCATGGAGCATCAAAAGTACTTAAGACTAAGCACACACCATCAAACAAAATCACAAATAATTTAAAAAAATCATAAATCAATTAAAATAAGTGTAAAAAATCATAAAGAATCGAATATAGTTACCAAACAATTATGAAAAATAGCTTCCTCCATTGTCCCAGTGTTGGGGTTTAGCTCATCATGCTCAAAACACTCTCAAAATATAGGTACACAGCTCAAAAAGTGTTTACAAAGGTGAAAAGAGGAGAAAATAATAAAAACAACGAGTTTGTAACCATGTATAGATGTTACAGACTCACTGTTACAAAGCAGGTGTTGCAAACTGAAGATAAACGTTGCAAAAATTAAAAAAATTAGCAACACTTCCTTTAACCTTTTGGCAATGGTTTCTTCATCTTCTTCTTCACGAGCATAATTTTTCTGATTGATTTATTTCTAGCTTTCTGGCCGAAGCCCTACCCCCCCTCCGGCTCTCCCCCGAACTCTTCTTTAGCACAACCTTCAAATCATCTAATTCAATGAGAATAATCTTTGTAAATCACTCTCAAATTTTCTCTTTAATGAAAACCATTCTCGGCAATTTATTCTTCTCTCGATACTGATTTTTTTTATTCTTTTAACCAAATCATGAATCTGTTTTTCTTTTTGTTGCTTTAATCTTCATGAATATATATCATAGAAACACAATCACGAGAGATTCAAGAAATATATCTCAAGTTACCCAAAATATATCTTCTTCCATGTTTTAGCATAATATGAGATATTTGACAAGTTTGAAACCGTGTAAAACTTCTAACAATAAGGCAAGAAGATATTCAAGATATTCTTGTCTTAAAACCCCTTAAAACTCTCCAAAATTCGTAAACACCACTTCATAGTTTCACGCAGATAAGTGAAGAAAATTTTCCTGCCTAAATTCTTTTGAAATGGAGAAGGTGGGTGCCTTTAACACTTGTGGATGCCTTTATCAATTATGGGGAGGTTCCCTTATCCAAAACCATGGGTGCCTTTATCACTTTTTTCTGGGGAGTTTTTAGCACTTTTTAACCAATTCTTTCACGGTTGTTTATTCTTCCGAAAATACCTACAAACACATTAAATAATGTAATTAATACAAATATTGGAAAATAACAATATAAATATGAGAACAAATCAGACACATAAATATGTCTATCAAATACCATCAAACTTATTATTTGCTAGTCCTCGAGCAAATCTAATCTAGAAAATAGAAATAAATCCTAACTCACTTTCACAGGCATCACGATTGCACTTAACGTGTGTAACAAGCCTTTAAACCCCTAAGTAGCCTTAGTGGACGAGTTTTGTCTCGTGAGGGTTTACAAGAGGTATACCCACAAAACCTTTACTCCAACTCCTAGATACCTGTGAACGATTGAGGATAGACACTAAAAAAGCTATTTAGTTGGCATACTAAATTTTTTGGCTATAAGAATCAATACCCTATATGAGTCCAATTGTTGTACACGAGTTTGCACTCAAGCGTACTAAAAATTCATATATAAAAAAACAAAACACTACTCAGAAAGTCGTACAATGGACCACGATACTCGGAATCTAACAAACCACAATCACATGAATAGATTAAGAAGATGGATATGGAGATAGAAGTGTGTGCATGTTGACTAAGGTGAACGGTTTTCCCAGAATATCTGTATGATTGCCAGTGCCAAAATGAAACCTAATAGATTGAGATACGCACCCACTGGTCTGAATCCTAATTCTAGTATCAACTCAGCTGGTATATACAAGAGCACCAACGGTCGATTTATTGAATATATACAATTATTTATTATTTATTTTTATTTATTTTAACGACAATATGATTAGATCTTTTGAATCTAAGCGCATGCCCCTTGTCAGCAGATTACATGATAGTTCCCATGGATCCTGCGTTCCACGTTTGCTTAGGCGATGGAGACAGGGAGAACACACACATATTGCTATCCAAGTGTCAATTTTTTTATTATTATTGATCAAGTTCAATTAAAATAGTGGGGCTTGATCTCAATAACTCTACTTTATCCTGGCGACGACAAGGCGATACTAGTGCCCCACCAAATCACTTAGAGAAACACAAAAAGTTGCAAAAATAAAAACAGAACATGATATGGTGACGACTCCGAGATATGGTGACGACTATCATGTTATCTCTAACACCTGAGCTTTGTCCTTTTATGAATGGACCATTTAGTTGGGTCTCTCAACTCCTACAAACAATAATTTTGTTTCCATCTACCTAGAATGGTTAGTGTTATCCTGAATTGTTCACAAGTTTCTAGAATTTTGGAGTTTTTGGTACAACTAAATTTTTAAAATTTTTCTCCGTTACCCCCAAACTTAAATTGAACATAATCCTCGATGTTCTAAAGATAAATTAATGAAAAAATGAAAAAAGAGAAAATAATGAACAAAGTAAAAGAGATAAGGAAAGATATTACCATCATCATATACTAAAAGCATATGGGTTTCCTCCCATAGAGCGCTAACTTTAAAGTCTTCAGCCAGACCAAGAAAGGATTAGTCACACTTTACGAATCATATAATAATAATCTGAATAATTGCGGATCCTTGAAGTCAATTGAATTTGACTCACTTAGTTGACCACAATGGAATATACGAAATTGGTGGTCATTCTTAGAAAAATGTGTCGATTCTAATTTTCTAAAATATTCAAGTTTAGTTCTAAAATTTATGAATTGACACATTTGAAATTCATAAGTTCCCATATTTGAAAGAAAAGTGTTTGGTGGGAAAACAAATTCAATCTTGATATTATCGCCTGGGTAGACCAAATCAACTAGAGGATGGGTCTCTAACAACTGAACTTCTTTTTGGACATCATTAGGTTCGGGAAAAATTTCTTGAAGATAATCTCTTAAAATGGTAGAGGCACATATGTCAAGTCCCAGGTGAGGGACATTTATAAGAGTCAAAGGTAAACCACGGGGGAAATGGTATTCACCCCCAAACTTAGAATTTTCAGTGTCTTTGGATAGACTAGCCACAATTTCCCTAATTTCTAGATCGTCATATTCCTGAAAATGGTCAATTGCTTCTTCTAAGTTACAATCAGGTGGTGCATCATCACTCATATTTAAAATCTTTACGAGTTTATCATCTTCGTCAGGGACTATGGTCTTTGAATCCTTGGACTCTAAAACACTAGTCTCAACACAAACTCGTTCCTCTAAACCATCATCGTCTTCATAATAATAAGGAAATATTTCATCGTCTATAACAATGGTATTTCTAGTTAAATTCTTTTCTTCTTAAATAGGTAAATAATCATCAATATTATTAGGATTTGAACTAGAAACAACACTATTAGCATGAGGCTCAATTGGTGTAAAAATTTCCTGACCATTATGACTACGGATTTCAAATTCTTCATCAACATTATCCTCCTCATCATAAAAGTATGAAGATGGTTGAACCCTATCTAAACATGTAGTGTTACCAATTATAACCTCGTCCTCTTGATTAGGTGAATAATAACTATCCTCATTTTCAAGGGTAATATTGGAAACACTGTATTGACAGTTAAAATTATTTTGAGCAATTCTCATCGCTGCAATTCTTTCCTTCGTCTCTAACACAAACTTATCTGTCATCTCAGTTAACTTCTTGAGTGATTCTTCTAGAGTCATATTAGGTTCATAAGGAGTACTTGATCGCAACTACTCGAGTGATTCCTCTAGAGAAGTATTTGGGTCACCATAAGGAGTACTAGATTGCATCTGCTTGGCGGAATTTTTGAAAGAAATAATATGAGATTACAACTGCTTGAGTGTCTCCTTTAAAGACAAAGAACTCGAATTTTGCTCGTTTTCCCGTTCATACGACTGGTGGGCGTATGAATAGTAATTGGGATCACCATGGTATGACCCATAACCTTCGAAAGGTTGGTGATGGTCCCAACCACTATTCACACTATGGTCATGGTATGGGTAATGTCCATTTTGAAAATTAGTCGGATACTCATTGTATTGGCTATCGTAATACCAGTTCGACATTTTTTTTTGGTGCAATGCAAATATGTTGACTACAATAGGTAAGCTCAGGTTACCTTAGCAAAATATACCTACAATCAAATACTGATCAAAGGTACGAGGCTAAGGCTTGTGGAATTTCAGCAGGTAACTCTCATAAGGCCAACGACACGGGTTCAGCTTACTTTTCCACAGGTTTTCCTAAAATCGGTAGTATGACGATTGCAAAATGCTATGTGTGCATGTTTTTTTATATATATACAAAATAAAATAAAATAAAAGCTAAAAGAAATATATACAAATAAAATAAAAAATTAATGAAAAATCTAAAATAAAAATTAAGGTATACGCTTACCTTTTTTGGTATGCAATTTCCACAATAAATTGTAAAACCTTACCTGCACATCAAAGATAAGAAAAACACCCACATAAAATCTAAAAAGGAAAAAATACAAAATTCTAACAATAAGGCAAAAAGATATTCAAGATATTCTTGTCTTAAAAACCCTTAAAACTGTCCAAAATTCGTAAACATCACTTCACAGTTTCACGTTGATAAGTGAAGAAAATTTTCCCTCCTAAATTCTTTTGAAATGGAGAAGGTGGGTGCCTTTAACACTTGTGGGTGCCTTTATTAATTCTGGGGAGATTCCCTTATCCAAATCCAAGGGTGCCTTTATCACTTTTTCTGGGGAGTTTTTAGCACTTTTTAGCCAATTCTTCCAGGTTGTTTATTCTTCCAAAAATACCTAAAAATATATTAAATAATATAATTAATACAAATATTGAGAAATAATAATATAAATATGAGAACAAGTCAGACACATAAATGTGTCTATCAATGATCACTATAAATAGATATCTTTAGCCTCAAAGCTAAGGAGGTCAAACCCCTAATGTATGAGACTTCTACTTTGATACTCATCTTACTACTTAGTTCTTGTTAGTTCTCGTAAACAAAATATTGTAGAAACCATATCATAAGATTATATCCACTGGACATGAGTTGATTCACGAGATCTCCATTTGAGCACAAACTATCTTCAGTAAAAGTTAAAACTCATATGATCGGTTTCCAACCAGTCAAAATTATCAAATTTATCTATTCACATATATTTATTAGAGTATAACAGTAATAACAAGTAATTTCCTTGGGTAAATATTGGCAGGTAATTATATTCGACAACTTATGTAATCAAGGTGTTATTTAAAAATAGATTATAACCAATGAAAGCAAAGGAATAAAGTCGTAGTCAATGAGTGAAGTACTGGTTATAGCTTTCACCATTGATAAGTACATTATTTGATCTAGAATAATTCATTCAAATTGAAGTTAATTTGTCACTTAAAAAAATCATCCATTAAAATCACAATTGTTTAGTAAGATAAGTTATCCATCAAAAACACCGTTGTTTTAAGTCAAATAAACAAGGAAAACAATTTTACATTCTCCACGACATGGAAGAAGACCACATGTAAACATTAAAAAAACCTGATTTTTATGTTTTGAACGAGAGTATCCAATGCAGTGTTTACACTAGATTGACCATTCTTATTTTGAAACATGTTCAATGCATGTATACGTACAACAAAAGCGTTCGGTTTGTTAATTTGTGTCAGTTATCTCACATGTGCAAACTTCATTGGACTCTAGAATGCTTGTGCATATATATTCCCTTGTTTTAGGGTGAAAATAAATGTACTTCAAAAGAGTACTTTCAGGTAGATTCGAGAGACCAAACTCGAACAGGACGATCCCAAACCAAGAAATTGTCGTTCACGTAGAGAAGATCGGGCCGATCTTAGGGGAGGGAAGAAAAGAATATTAAGAAATAACTGTGTGATTGAAAATGGTAGTGGATTATCTGTAAGATAGATCGTTGATTCTGTCTTTGTTCCTTGTCGAATAGATGAAGTCATCTATTTATAGTTCTGACAAGAAACACACTGATTTCTCGTAAGTGGTGCAAGTTACAGAAGAGGTGGAGAAATGACGATTGTGGTGGAGTCATGTCTGGAAAATAAGAAAGACGTGTTTGACCACTACTCCTCGTACTCTCAACTGCTCTGAAACTATCCCACTACTTATTAACTTTTTGTTTGTGGATGTGTTGCCACAATGCATGATTATCGTAGACCGCAAGACCAATACCCCAATTAGAATCCCCCATGTGTTTTATTTGATATCATTTGGAAAGAGTGGAGTCATGGACTTGTAGATGGTGAATTTTTGACAAGGGTTAAAATTATAAAATTGCCCTTCTGCCTAGTTGCGGGAACATAGAAATATCCGTACATACTTGTGCACATACTTCTGACTTTACCTCAAAACAAAAAATATTGTATTCCTCTTTATATCCTGCAGGCGAATTGAGGATACCATTTCTACAAAAGACTACAGGCATTCAATGCTAACAATGTAGTCTATAATTTTTGCATAATAAGTCTCAAGCTCCTAGATGGGTTTCCCACTAGTATAAAGCAAACTTGAGTCTTCTCTGAATAACTACAAACATTCTAATCTGGCATTGTAGCCTTCTCAATACTCACAATATTTATGCCATATCGAACTAGTCTCAAGTCGCATAGAATTCCACGGCTAAATTCCTTGAATTTATCTCGAGTGCGCGTCGATGTTCTGGTAATATCTACCAAACTCGGGAATAGCCAATGTTTAAACCCTGAAATACATTATAGCTTAACGCTTTCATTCGCAACGAATGTTCCTCTGAGCTTAAATATGTTATCATAGCACTTTGCTTAAATATAAGCCACAAATAATGCGCCACTCCTCTCGGATGCGCCACAATCAAGAAGTAATGCCATAAAAGACGCATTGAAACTCTCAGCTAGGCTAACCCTAGCCCTTTTCTTATCATTTCCATGTTAGCACTATCAATTTGGCTTAGCATCACATTGGCACTAGTTAGCCACAATAGCGCTAAAAGCGCTAACTTTCCTGGCACTAAACCCTGGCACCTGAGAGGTGCTAACTAACCAAAAATGGTCTTATCTAACACATTTTAGCCTAATTAAGTCCCTAGCCAATGTATCATCACCTTGGCACCTAAACCCTAGAACCAAAGTGTAAATCCTAATCTAAGCGCCAAATGCGCTAACCCTAACGGCTTATGCGCCTACAAAGCTGTAGCGCCCTTGATCTTGGCCTATGATGCCCTTGGCGCTAACACCCTTGCTCTTGGCGTGACGCCCTTGATCTTGGTGTGACGCCCTTGCTCTTGGCGTTGACGCCCTTGCACTTAGCGCTGACACCCTTGCTCTTGATGTTGACGCCCTTGCTCTTAGTGCCGACGCCCTTTCCTTGGCTTGTGACGCCCTTGCTTAGCCTTGAAGCCCTTGCCCTAGCTCCATGACGCCCTTTCTTGGCTCCAATGCGTGCCTAGCAAAACTCAATACGCCTCTTGGGCTAGCGCGTCTCTATCCATACTTAACGACTTAGCCACGAGTATATTTGTGTTAAAACCTCAGTGCTAACTACATAATTGAAGTGCTAACTCCGAATCTTCTTGGTACTTGCTTCCTAGCCCTAGTATATTTTAATAGAGGATATGCATATTGATCTTATTCCTGAGACGTTATCACGTTAGCGTTTTATGTTAAAAGAATTAGCGCATTATTATTTGAACTAGGAAGCTACTGTTAGCTTTGTTAGCTGTTTTCCTCAGAAATACTCCCTTCTTATCAATATAGGTCCTAAATTGAGTTTTATATGAATTTCAGTAGGTCTCCTTGCTCAAGGAGCCCTCTGCAACATTTGGCCTCAAATGCCTCTCAAACTTACAATAAGTAACTTTTGACCTAATACTTAACCATTAATATGCCACATTACTTTCAAAAAAGTACATGACCACTAAAATTCCCAGACTCGACACTAATCAGTCTGGCTATCAATCAAGTGAGTCGTACAACTTACCTCATTGTCTTAGTAAGTCATTTGACTTAACTTGACTTAATCAAAAGTATAGTGGCTTATAACTCCATTGTTTGCACGAGATATCAAATACAACATGGGGGGTTCTCATTGGGATATTGGTCTGGCGGTCTATGATTGATAGACACAACCCCCACGAACAATAAGGTAACAAGAAGTTGGCGGTTACAGAGCAGTTAAGAGGATGAGGAGTAGTGGTCAGACAGGTCTTCCTTACTTTCCGGGCACCACCCCACTACAATATCCACAATCATCACTTCTTCATCTCTCCCTAACTTCCACAAATTACGAGAATATCAGTATATCTTCTTCAAACTATAAATAGTTAATTCTTATCTATTCGAAACAACACAGAATGAGAGAAATATACAATCAGTCTGAAGAAACCAAAACCTACAGAATTAGCGATTCCTCTACGAAGAATCCATTCTTCTTCACACACTACTGATATTTCTCAACCTTCTTTGCTTCCCTCCCCTAAAACCTACCCAAATCCTTTCCATCTTTGTAATCGAAGCAAAACGTGAACGACCATTTCTTGGCTTAGGCTCGTCCTGTTCGAGCTTGATCTCTCGAACCTACTTGAAAGTACCACTTTGCTGTACATTTGTTTTTACCCTAAAACAGGACTGATAAGTGCATAATTTATAACTTTGCCAAATATTTGACAAAGGTCAAGCTCATTCAAATCCAGGATTTTCTCCAATTATTTGAATGTTGTTAATTGCACCAGCAGAATTACTAAGGGCCCAACATTCTTCTTCTCCAAACAAACGGTTAAGTTAGGTTAGATTATTCAGACAGTTTTGGCCCGATGACAGATTAGTAGCCATGAAGCTCGTGGGTTTAAGGGATTTTCAGAAGTGCTTAAAGCTAACATAAGTTACAGCGAAACGAGCTTTGGTAATGGAAACGTAAAGTCAGTGATATGCCATTGATTGATCATCATTTCGATGTGACTATAGCTGAGTTTGGTGATCTATGATGATCGTGGTTATTGCGCTGCTAGTGACGTTGTGACTAATGCATCTCTGTTGGAATGATCGAGTTGAGTGGAATTGTAATGGCAGAGATGGAGCTTGATGTTTCTGGTGGTCAATGGAAGATTCCATCGAGATTAATGATGTTTGATCAATGATTTGTGTTGAATCTTGAGTGATGGTGCTACTGCTACTGGCAGTGATAGACGTGAGATTTCAATGGTGGCTATCAACTGGCATTGATGTTTGGTAAAAGTTGTGTTGATCATTGACTGATATCATGATCGGTGATTGATTGTAATGATTGAGCTTGATTGAATGGCTCAGTTAGTTCATGGAGAGGAAACGAATCTTGGGTCATCTAAATTCGTGAGGAAGAAGGGTTCACGATGCTGATGATGTCTCGGTTATAGATGGAAATGGAGTTTACGTCAAAGAATGGTTGTTGCCATTAATTTAGGAGATGGTGAAGACTGTGATTCTCGGTAATGAATGAAACTTGATGTCTTCGATGATTGATAAGGTAAAATCAGGGAAGGTTCGAGTTTGGGTTGAAAAAGGTTTGTGATAGTATTTAGTAGTTGGAGATAATTTAGGAATGAGTTCTCAAAGTCAGGAACAAAAACTTTGCTCGATAGGTAAGCCATCGAGTAAACCTGGAAGCAAAATATCAAAAGTCAGAAGAAATATTTTCTCTCGATGGGTCATAGCCATCGAGCAAACCTAGAAAAGTGAAAATCCAGAAAGAAAAAGTTTTCTCGATGTCTTTATCTTTTCTCTATCATATCTTTTTATAACTTTTGGAGAGAAGACAAGGGGCTTTGGAGTTGGGGATTTTCTACAACCTAGGTTTTGCTCACTACAAGAAAAACAGGTTTAAGCGTCTAAAATCTTAGCAAGAGCTCGGAAATTTAGTCGCTTAAATAGTTTAAGCGTCTGAAATTGCAACTGCCAAAATTTTAGGCGGCAATAAACTTGTGTCCACTATTATTTAGCAACGAAAAAATACACTTAATCGCTAGATCCTTTGTTCAAGTAATTTATAGCAACTAAAATAATGATCATGTAGCTATTCACTTTGAGGCACCGACTCGTAGCAACAACA